>SNQJ01S0171449.1:0-20523 GCA_010110895.2 Picea sitchensis
TTTAAAATTGTCCCAAATCCTTTAAACAACCCCTTCCAGAAATTTGATGTGAACTTAGTGTTATCACTGAAATTTTGTCTGCAACATTGCATGTAAATGGTTACAAAAATACAACAATTCCAAACAAATATTAGTTCACCTGTAGCACCAAAATTCTTTTCCAAAAGGTAAAAACTATACAATTGGGCAAAAATTTACATGCACAAACTCACTAAAGGAAGCGTGCGCATAGTGCACGGGCCAACAAAGCCCGTAGAGCACAAAATGTGCAATATGTGCGACTGTGTATGAGAAAATACGTGCACTCCTGTGAATGACGCATTTATGGTTCTTGCCATCCCCTCAACCACTTATGGACCATATCTTAACTTGATTTGACCTTCATATCTGAGAAAAATCTGAATGGGTGGTTGGTCAAGGACCAAAGGGTGCCCTAAAGGACCCCTTGTACACACTAAGAACCAGTTGAATATATCCTTGAATAAATGCTATAAATGGAGGCCATGGGTGCACTAAGAAACTGAGATCTTCATAGTATTGTTATGTTGCCTCAATTCTCCCTTGAGAATCCTCTTTTCTGCTAGGATCATTCTAACATGATTCCAATAGGCCATTCCACTCACCTCTTCAGGGAATAGGCATCGATTTTCTTCATCATTTTCCATTTTTCTTCCATTGTAAGAAGAGATCTCCATTAGGGAACTCAAGATCCCTCCCAAGGAGGAAGTGGGGACTCATAAGTCCTCATTTTTATCTATGGTGTTTTCCCAACTAATATAGTTATCCATTGGTGGCATAATCCTATTCATTGGTTGATTGTTTATGGTTCTAAAAGTTTCTTATGCATTCTAGTTTTATTTCCTTAGTTGTTTTTAGTTTGTTTAGTTGTTTATTTCATGTGTTTGGCTTGTTTAATCAATGCATTAACCTATGTTCTGTCTAGTAGGCCCAACTAGGCATGCAAGTGCCCTTGTTTTTCTCACCCAAGTGACGAAACAAACACAACAAATTGGCGACCATACTGGGGAAAGGTATCAATTTCCACCCTATTTGGGCTTCGAGAGAACTTATTTTTAATCCATTTGTCTTACAGGTACCAAAACTGTCCCAACCTTACCTGTCAAAACAAATATTTTGAGCTGGAGGAGGAGAATTTCACTCAAAATCCCCCCCCACAATGCATATCAGAACATGCGTGAGTATTCCATCCCACAGACGCGCACTATGCACCCAAAAGGCTTATGTTCTCTGTGCATTCTGAACCCAAAAGGATTATGTTATCTGTACATTTTTTGCACTGTGCACCCACTGCGCCTCTGTCAGAACTATAACCCATGCACATTTCCATAGTTTCAAAATTGCAAGGGTTTTTGTGATGATTTGAAGGCCCCTAGACTTCAAATTCTTGCTTTCATGCAATTTGTAAATGCACTCCACTTAGACTCCTTTCCCATATGAAAGGTTAGCTAAACATATGAATTTAAGGGGTAAAAAGAACCATATATTCTCCTCTTTAACTTTGGTTGCCACATGGATGGCTTGTTTGGTTTGTAAAATTTAAGTTGATATTATTTATATCACATATAAAAACAGTTTCATTGGGACCATAATTCAACTTTAATCATTGAGTATGTTCTTCTATCGCACCATAGAGAAATCTTGAGAATCAGAAAGGTGGTTAAGGGGACATTTCATCTCCCTTAACAAAAATATTTAGGAGAGGACAAAGCCCCCCTAGGGATCCTCTTAGTTTCTTTTTGAAAACATCTTAAATTTGTAAGGGCCCATACATGACCACATGTTGCAAACTTAGGATAGTTTGTTGAAATTGCTTTCTTAGTTTACATCACTAGGAGAGTTTAACGATCAAATTAACGGGCCAATACATACCCACATGCTTGCAATCTAGGATAGTTTTTCAAGCTTTCTTAGTGTAAAGAGCATTAGGGAGTTTAAAGGATTGGTAAGGACCCATATGTCCACATTCTAGTTCTTTAGGGATTTTAAAATTCTGTAAGGTTGTACCAATGACACATAGTAAGATAGGTAACAAAGATTTGTAAGGACCACAGGAAGTCCACATGTTGAAAATTCACACCTAACTTATTAAATTTTGGCACATTTTATCACTTGCTCACACACAAAGTCACTCCTCACTCACATAATTTCCATCTTCAATTGTTGAGGTTGAAGTAGGTTTTCTCCAAAGGAATTATGAAACGTCCCACTATTTCCTGAAGAAATTATCCACTCCAACTTAATTCAAACGATATTTGTTCACACCCCCAATATCTCATCCCACCACATCTAAATTGTTTCTAAAAACTCACTAATGTTTCCTCGAAAGGAGGTGCTAAAATAATTTTTTTAGTGTAGTTAGGGATCTCGAGGGTAGGCATCCAAATAACCCCCCATTATCTGGTTCTCACATTTTTAAAACATTAGAATTTGAAAAATAGGGAACTTTAAAATCATCCAAGTCAAGTATTCCTACACCATAAGGCAGGGAGATACCTGTGAAGGGTTGAAGGCTGAGGTCTGGTTGTTCTGTGCATGCCCCCTTAAGTCACCCAAATCTTGGAAGGGATCTAGCCCATAACCCATTTCTGAGCCTAAAAATCTAAATGTTGCACTTTGACCGAGGTAACTAGTAACCAAATTTAGGACATATACCTAGGTGGCAATTGTGGGATGCAATTTCACCTTGATCATATTTATTGTGGCTATTGGGAAATATCACCAGCTCTTTCGACATATGCACCCTCTACCCCTCATTATAACTGATTATTTCATCCTTCATTAGTTCATCTTCCAGTGGATTCAGACCCCACTGTTGAGTTCTCTTGGAAGGTCCAATGCTATTTGAGAGGAAGGACGATACATATTTTTATGACACGAGCATTTTATTTATTTGTTCCCCCACGCAGAAAAAAACCACCTACCCACATGTATTCTTATTTACAGTTGATTTATGTATGATTCTCATTTGATTACATGCAATTGTGAGTTATATTGTGAAGTTCCAAATTATACAAGTCTCTTATTCATTTATTTCTCTCATCACCATTTGCACACATTCACTTTTCTAGTCAAACATCATAGGGGATCGATAGAATTCCCATCATTCCAGACACTTGTAGAATCTCCCTCTTATTTTAGGAGGAGTTCCTAGTCTTGCCAACTCACTAGATCAACCATAGCACACCCCTGTGAGTGCCACTATTTTGGGATTAACTTTGCTTGTTTCCACTTTACTTGGGTCCAATTCCCAAGGCCATCCATCCACTATCTCTCCTTCATAAGGAGGCGGGGGGAAAACTTCTTCTCAAGGAAGAATTACAACCCCACCAAATCCCTCTCAAGGGTTAGGTCCACTACCTTCTCACACCATGGATGGAAATAATCCTCCACCAACACCCCCCATGCCATACTTGGCATCTCTCAACATTCCTAATTTGAGTAAACTCACGAATGATCCTATTTTACATGACCCCACATGGCCCAATATGCCTACCAAACTACCTTCAGATATTCCAAAATTTGAAGGAAAACTGGGGGAATATCCCGCCAACCATGTCATGACCTTCCACTTATGGTGCTCTTCAAACAACATAATGCATGAATCCATCTTCTTAAGGTTATTTCAATGAACACTTACTGGTCCATCAACCAAATGGTATGTGGGTGAAAAATCAGAGTCACATATGACTTTTGAATCCTTGGCCAAAGCCTTTTTGGACCTTTTCCAACTACCAGTTCATCATGAAACTAGTTTAGAACTGCTCTTCAAGTGAAGAAAAAACTCAACTATGCATATTTCTGACCACATCCATGAATGGAATCAACGACATAGTTTATGTAAAGAGGAAACCACCAAAGAACAACGTCTCGATTGGTTTATAAAATCACTCATCTCTATACTTGCCAAAGATGTGGCATCCACCTTCCCCCAATATGAAGAGGAAGCCATTAGCAAGGCTCAATAGTTCGACCTCATTTATGCTCAGTCGGGTTACTTATACATAGTATTACCTAATGCACCAAAACCCGTACCATTTGGCCAAGACAAACCTGTCATGTCTCACGTTGTAGATGGGTTGATTGGTACCACGACACACCACAACCTGTACATCCAACCACCACCTATGTACGATACACCCTAATATCCAAAACCATATGGAGGGCCATCTTATTACCTTCTTCCCCCTTACCAACATCCATATCCTGTTACTCCCCCTCCACCCATGAGTGGACCCTCGCCGACACCCATGATGCGCCCAACCTCTCAACCAATTTTAGGTTCCCCTTCTAGCTGAACATATAACCTGGGCACTCGTGAAAATATTCACCTTCCTATACGCCCTACAGATTGTTGCCACAAAAAAATCTATATTTTCCATTTCCTGGTCCTCCACATGGACAACCACATGTCGGCGTTAACTTTTTTCAGCCCTTTCCCATTCAACAACTTCATACTTTTGAACAGTTGAATGCAGAAAATCCATCCCATTAGTCGAATAATGACAAGAAGAAAGGGAAACCCTAAAACAATAATAAACCAAGACCAGGGGGAAATAACCCCCAACAAAACCAACCTATTGTGGGAAACCAGAATCAGGGTAACTAGAACCCCCAAGGGGACAAAAACAACCTCCAAACGAAATTCCATTGTGCTCTTTGCAGTGAGCATGGAAATTATACTGACCATTTCCCCCAAATTTTCGACTTTAAATGGATGAAAGAATCCATGAATGCGCCACCTCCTCTAGAACCACCTGCCCCTCAACAGGCCCCACAATAGTATTTGCAACAACCACCCCCAACCTTGTTGTAAAACCCTATTCCACACCAAGGTGTGATGAATACCCAACATGAGGTACATCTTGCCCCACCACAAATGGGATAATATCAAAACCCAAGGTCCATCCACCATATAAATTTGATGGATCACAATATCCTCCTCACTAGCGAAGAAGAAATTCTTCTGCAAATGCACGGTCGTAAATAAAACTCTCCCCCTGAATCTAATCCCACTACTTTGGAAGAAACTCTAGCTATAATTGGACAACCCTTGATGATTTGACACCCTAACAATGAACCTACCATTCATATCCCTCACATTTTGTTACGACAAAATGTTAACAACCCTCAGGCTAGGGAAACACACAATTATAGTCTGGTCGATGAATTGGTGAAGTCTCTTGTAGCCATGTCCTTATTAGAGGTCCTCCAAACCTATCCAAATCAATGGAAATCCTTACTTTCCAACTTGGGGTAAGTCGACCTAGATGATAATAGATTTATCATATTTGATCTAGATATTGGAGAACCTCGTCTCCCCGCTTTGGTAGCTTTCCAGATACCAGTCAAGATACAGAAAATCATGGTTCATCGGTGTATCATTGATGAAGCTGCATCCACATGCATCATGTCCAAAAATGCATGGCAGAAACTTGGCTCCCCTGAGCTTGTACTATCCACCATCACATTAAGAGCCTATGATGGTCGACCATCCTCCCCTGAAGGGCTATTTCAAAATTTCCCCGTCGAACTCGGGGGAAAAACCATCCTCATCGACATTGAGGTTATCGATGCCCCTCTTGATTACAATATCTTGTTTGGATGTAGCCACATGTACACTATGAAGGAAGTGGCCTCTTCTATGTTTTGAATGATGACTTTCCCCCACAACGGGAAAATCGTCACCATCGACCAAATTACACATTACGAGCCCAACCACTCCGCCAAAATCGATAACCTCTTACCTCTTGTTTGCACCAGCTCAAATTCCTATTCACTCATTGATGTGGGTCTCGACATTTTTAAGGAATCATCCTTGCTGGGGGCATACCATGGAGCACCACCACTCATACACCCTTTAGAACAATTGTGTTTCATATACTCTAATGGAAGTGACACCAAAGACACCATTCCTCCCACTGATGCCTCTCCACACCACGACGTCCCACCAATTGAATAAATATTACCTAAGGGATTCCCTGAGAACCCTACTACACCACTTATCCCCAATTTCCCTCTCCCCCAGGGGAAAATCCCGGTTTGGGAGACAATTCCCCAAGACATCAGTCAAATTCCCTTTTTCTACCCCCCACCAAGAGTACAATCTTTTTAGGTAGCTACAACACTTACCCTTCCCAACATGGTACTCACCATCCCTGTATGGTATCTACACCCACCCGTGATGGTTCCTCAATCATCTCTCCCTCCTTAGTCAGAGGGAATCCCGATACAAATTCTAGTACTAGATCTGGCCACACCAGCATCACCCCCAATTGACAACACCATTTCCATAGCTGGGGGAATATGGAAGAAGAAAGAGCCCACCACTCCACTCCCTCCCCAATTTCAACCTCCTTGCGCACTCTTTGAAAGATAAGGACACCCCACTAATAGATGCCCCTTTCTTTTCGAGTTACTAGTCTGATCCAACTCCCTTGAGAAACCACATCGCTCGTCACTTCTACAAGAACATCCAATACTATGACCGTGTCCTCCACTATAGGTAGTAAAGAGCTTCAAACCAAATTCACTTGTGCCATATGTTCAAAATATGGCCACTACACTCATCATTTCCCAGCTCTACCTCAGTTTTTCCAGACGCTAACTATAGTACACCAAACCTTTCAACAAGAGCCCTCTCCACCACCACTTTTGGGTACCCATGTCACCGACATCCATTATGTCTCGACCTCAGACCCCGAATGAATGAGATGCCCTTGCACTCTTTGTGACTCACTTGCTCACTTCACATACCAGTGTCCTTTGATTGTGGCATACTGAGGTTGTCATTCAAACCCTATTCAACCACATACGACCACCTCACCAAGGGTCTTTCCCACTCTAAATACTGCCAACATCACCTCCCTTGAACCTGATTCACTTCCCACCCTTCCATGGTTCATCGATAGACTATTTGAGGATAGTCCCCCAAACCCTCCCAATTCTTCGGTTCATTTCCCACATGAAATATTACCCCCTCCCACAATTTATCCCCCACAGTGTTTGGATATTTGGTTTATGTCAAGTGATCCATTGCAACATGGTTAAGATATCCCCTCTATATCTTTGCCACTTGAGGACAACCACACTGTGACAATCATCTGTGTCACTCCATGGATCCCTTGTATTCTCGCATTTTTCACTATGAAGAAGATATCCTAGAGGAACTCACTACCCCCGATTGTCGATGGAATGTGCTCCATCACCGTGTTCTTTTTCTCTCATAGGAAGCCTTTGACCCTCCTAGACAAGCCTCCATATGTGCAATCAAAACCAAGTATTTTATTCTATTAGGGAATACACACTGTTTTAACAACCCCATCCCTACCCCAGATGATTTTGAAGAAGGCAACATGGCCAATATCTCCCCCACTGTCAAAATCAACATTTCCATCAAACCAGGAATCATAGAAGAAATCACTATTGGCGTCGCATGCTCCCCTGAGGAACTTACAACTTACAAAGATATCTTTCAGGAATTTCGGGATATTTTTTCCTAGTAATATATGGAAATGATTGGCCTTGATCCTTCTATTTTCAAACATCGCATTGACACATGGCCAGATGTCACCCCAGTCTGTCAAAATCAACGCCCACTTCACCTATCCAAATTTTCGGCTATCAAAGTCGAAATTGACAAGTTACGCTTCATTGGGTTCATTTACCCCATTGTGTATACCTCAGGGGTTTCCAACCCCATCCCCGTTAACAAAAAATAGGGAACTATTCTTGTCTGCACCAAATTTCGTGATGTCACCCATGCTTGTCCCAAAGAAAACTTCCCAACCCCTTTCATCGACCAAATTATCGATGACTGTGCTCGCCATGAGGCATTATCCTTCATGGATGGGTTCTTTAGCTACAATAAAATCCAAATCCATCTAGAAGATTAGTATAAAACTGCTTTTACTGCCCCATGGGGTACTTTTTCTTATCATGTCATGCCTTTTGGACTAAAAAAGCCAGGTGCTACATTTCAATGGGCCATGAATTATGTTTTCCATGATCTTTCGTGCATCATCCTCGCTTACTTGGACGACCTCACTGCTTGCTCCAAGAGATGAACCCAACATTTAGACGACTTACGCATCGTCTTTCAAAGATATTTCCAGTACAATATCCTCTTAAACCCTCTCAACTGTGTATTTCACGTCACCATGGGACGCCTCCTTGGGTTCATTGTCTCCCAACATAGCATCATAGTGGAAGCCCTCAAGGTCCAAGCTATCACAAAAATTCCACAACCTAGGAATTTGCGCCAACTGCAGAGCCTACAAGGAAAAGACAACTTTTTACATCGCTTTGTCCCAGATTACATGACTCACACGCATGGTTTCCTTCTCTTACTATGTTATGATATCCCATTTCTATGGGATGAACATGCCCAAACTATTTTTTATGACTTAAAAGCGACACTATCCAATGCCCCTTTGATTAGTCATCAGACTATGATCGTGACTACATCCTCTACTTAACTTCCTTAGTTGTCTCAGTAGAAAGAATCCTTGGCCAACAAGGGATGATGGAAAAGAGAATGTCATTTACTACATCAGTAAAAATATTTCAGGACCACCCCTGAAATACAGTCATGATGAGAAACTAGCCCTCGCAGTTTCCCTCGTAGTTCAGAAACTACGTCACTATATCCTGCTTCGCACTACCAAAGTCATAGTAGATTCTAAAACCATGGATTACTTTCTTAGTCGATGATGATTAATGGAAAATTTTCTCGATGGATCGTCATCCTTCAGGAATACTACCTAGAGTTCTCAACTCCCAAAATCAAGAAATAACTTTTTCTCGTCGAACTCATTACAACATTTCCCTCCAATGCTAAAGGTTCACTCGTCAATACATATTTTCTTGACGAACACCTCTTATTCATCCCCTCGGATGACCCCTGGTATGGAGACTTTATCATCTACCTTCAAACACAAAACACCTCAAATATGTTTCCAAACACTTGTTGAAAAATTCAGTTTGAAAATCAATTTGGGGATGATAAGTTGTGTTGAGATGCAATTGGGTGTTATGTAGCTTGAACAGTTCTTGCCAAAAAATGATGATGAAAGTGGGGTCATGATAAAAAACAATAGAATGAGGCATGCCATGAAACTTGAAGACCTAATCCATGAAAAATTGAGCCACAATGGATGCTGTAGATGGGTGTTTAAGAGAAAAGAAATGAGCATACTTGGAAATATGATCAACTACCACCATGATGACTGATTTATTGCCTGATTAAGGTAATCCTACAATAAAATCCATAGAGATATCCATCCAAATACCCGGTGGAATCGAAAGTAGTTGTAGTGTGTCAGGAGCTTTGACTATTTCTTCATTCTTGCATTGACAAACATCACATTTTGCCACAAAATTTTGAACATCCTATTTCATACCATCCTAGAAAAAAGAATGTTTGACCCAGTCATAGGTTTTGGTAAACCTTGAGTGCCCAATGGTGGGTGTAGCATGAAGCTCATAAATTACCGTGGATTTAAGTTTTGACTTTTTACTTAAATAAAAATGGCCTTTGTATCGAAGATCATAATTGTGCCAAGAGTACCCTGGGGAAACAGGAGAATTGACCTGCAATTGTTGTATCATATGTGAAATTTTGGGATCATGTAGCCATTCCTAGCGAACAAATTGGGACCAATTAGGTACAATGAAGGAGAGGGAAAAAAGGGACCCTTCATCTCCATATTTTCTGGAAAGTGCATCAGCAACCACATTGTCTTTTCCTTTCTTGTAAATGATCTCATAATCATATCCAAAGATCTTAGTCACCCATTTTTATTTCTCTGGGGAGGAAAGGCATTGTTCCAGAAAATACTTGAGGCTTTGATGATCTGTCTTAATTTGGAAGTGATGCCCCAATAGATAAGGGAGCCAAAGACCCACAACATGCAGAATAACCACCATTTCCTTTTCATATATTGATTTTCCCAAATTTTTCTCGAACAATTGTTTGTTGGTAAAGGCCAAAGGCCAACCCTCTTGCATAAGGACTACTCCAATTCCTTTCTCCGAAGCATCACATTCCAGGACAAAGGTTTTTGTGAAATCAGGAAGGGCTAGGACTGGAGTGGTGCACATGGTTGTCTTCAAGGTTTGAAAGGCCTGACCATCTACGAGAGTCCAAGTGAAAGAATTATTTTTAAGGAGAACAGTGAGAGGGGCCACAATATTTCCATAATTCTTAACAAACTTGCGATAATAACCTGTTAAACCTAGATATCCACGCAATATTTTGAGAGTATTTGGGTGAGTCCAATCCTACATAGCTTATATATTTTTAGGATCCACCCTAACAACGACCTTTCCAACAAGATGACCCAAGTAATTGACTTTTGAGGCGCCAAAAGCACATTTAGATTGTTTAAGGAAAAGTTTGTGCTGAGAGAGTATATGGAGAACTTGATCCACATGAGAAAGATGGGTTGTGTAGGTTTTACTATACACGAGGATATCATCAAAGAAAACTAAGACAAAATTATGAAGAAAAGGATGGAAGACATGATTCATGAGGCTTTGGAAAGTGGACGAAGCATTACACAAGCCAAAGGGCATGACCAAAAAATCAAAGTGGCCCTCATGAGTTTGAAATTTAGTCTTAGGAATGTCTGCCTCCTTCATACGTATCTGGTGGTATCCAGAATGAAGATCAAGTTTAGTAAATAACTGGGCACCACTCAATTCATCCAAGAGATCCTCAATGACAGGAATGGAAATTTGTCTTTAATGGTGATTTTGTTGAGGGTTTGGAATTCAGGACACATGCGCCAAGAACCTTATTTATTAAGGACCATGACCATAGGAGAAGAGTAGGGGCTTGTACTAGGATGGATAACACATGCATTGAGAAATTCTTGAACAATTTTCTCAATTTCATTTTTTTGGGAAAAGGGATGACGATAGGGACGGATATTGGGAGGAAGGTTGCCAAGGACAAGTGGAATGGAATGATCATGAACACCACAGGAAGGATGGATTACCTAGGGAGTGGAAATAATAACTTGATGTTTAGAGAGGATTGATTGGAGGTCCTAGGACACAGAGGGTGTCTCAGTGGCTCGAATGGCATGGAGTTGTGAAATAATTCCAGAATGACCTTTTCTGAGAAAATTTTCCATGCGATGGGAATTCATGATCTTTGGGGAACTGACGGTGATTCCTTGGAACCTATATTGTTGGCCCTCCTGGTCGAATTGCATGGTTAATTCCTTAAAATCCATGAGAATGGGACCCAAAGTCCTTAGCCATTCTACATCGAACATAATGTCACAACCACCCATGTCGTTAGCAAACATATGAGATTTCATGTGGTACTGACCAATTTGGAGATGCACATTTTCACAACTCTTGCCACATTTCATGGACCCACCATTTGCAGTCATGATTTGAAAATTATTGACGACACTAATATAGAAATTAGTTTCTTGGGAAATGCAGTGATGAATAAAATTATGGATGCTTCCACTATCAACAAGAATGATGACCTTCCTATGATTAATGTAACCAAATAGCTTGAAGTTTGGGGAGTAGAGAAGCCAGTGAGAGAATTCAGGGAAATGATTGGTTTGACTTCAGGAAGATCAGAGGGAGGGGTCAGGTCAGTGGGTTCAAATGATTCAACCATAAGGGGAGCCTCCGCATTGTCTTCCAAAAAATCCTCTGAGATGGCCATAAACATATTTTGTTCCTTACATTTGTGCCCAGAGAAATATTTGTCATCACAATTATAACAAAGGCCTTTGATTTTGTGTTCAAACCATTTATGCCCTGGTCAATTTCTGGATCTTTAGTGGAGTAGAAGGAGGAGTGGGAGTGATTGGTTTAGTGCAAGGAATAAAGGAGGGTTTTTGGTTTTGAGAAGAGACAACTTGTTTTTCTTTCTTAGCTATTTTAGTAGAATCCACCAACTCTGAGGCCGAGCCATGAGGACATGGGAAAAAATATCATCCTTGATGCAACTGATAAAACATTCTCGAAAAAAAGCATCAAACATGCCCTTTGTACGGAAATATAATCACTGAAAAGAGCCTATAAATTCTTCCATTGTGCTAGATTGTTTCAACTTTGTCAAACGACCTAAATGGTTGGTGTTAGTGTCAAAGCGTTCATAAAGATCTTCCACAAATTGTGTCCAAGCCACATACCCTTGGAGGAAATTGTTTCTCCATTTCCACCATTGGAAACGTTCTTGATCTAGATGGAGAACACCATACCGGAGTTTGGACAACTCATCTATAATGCCAAACAAAGAGAAATAATTTTCCATTTCAGTTACCCAGCTAGTGGGATCTGAGCCATCAAATTTGGTCATGTTGACACAAAGTTTATTTTTTCCTATCTTTGAAAACTAAAGCTTCATCTTTTCCTAAATCATGGAGCCACCCTTAATCAAAAGGGAAAAATGAGCTTTCTGTTCCTTTTCAGGTTTTCGAGATTTGGTTTTTCTTGAAGTATGATTTTCAACTATCTTATTTTCCCAGTGCCGAAGTCCTGAAAATGTTTAACATATTAAAAAAGTTAAAAGGGGGGAGAAATAAAAGTTACCTTTTCCATCACTTTCCACAAAGCACTCTTTAAACTCGTAATTATTTAAGTTTCTAAACATAATTATCTTTCACTTAATCTTTCATGATTCAGGTTTTTCTTTCAAACTCTCAACCGTCAAACTCTCGATCCTCACTTTTCTGAAAACGTTAAAAGGATAATTAATTATTAACCTGGATTAATTAAATCCCAAATACATGTCTTAGCGCCTCACTAATATCATCACTATTTTGCAATCTGAGGATTTCTTATGACTTATCCCCTCACGCTAGGATCCCCGAAGTTTCGAAACACGAAATCGTGTTTTCCCTAAACAAGGTTTAAGATTAAGGTTAATTTGTTTTTAAAACAGGATTAGTGATAATTAAACTGCCTTTCGCATTTCGGGAATTGAGGAAGGTGGTGATTTTTGAAACTCCAGTTCTGAAATCGCTAATATACGACAACATTAATAACAGATAAATGAAGATTTTTTTGACACGAAAGTGTATCTCCAGGCATATCTTTCCATTTAAAAGCATTAATTTTTCATCATCTACATCTATACACTTGTTATAATGTGAAATTGAAGTTTAATAAAGTCTTATATTTCGAACATCATAGTTATCCTTTACATCTGTATCAAGTCACGTTTACCTGGTTTTATACACACTTTCTCTGTAAACAGGCCTCTGATCCAGCACAGGTATCATGGAACCTAAGAAGGCACCCAAGAAAAGATAAAATATTGCAGAAAGTTCGAGTCCAAACAGAGACTTTATATTTGATACAACACCACATGCCATCGATTCCATAAAATTTTGGATGCAGATCTTTGAGACTCTGGATTATGAAATTAAAAATTTCCCTCATGACGCTGACAACAAGCTTCGAGATATAGCGGAGTCTGAGCTCCACAAAATAGCTACACGACCATGACTTACAACTTATAATGACATGATCAGTTGGTCCTTAGAGTGAACTGACATATAGACAAGGATCATTCTGGACAACCGAGGGGTCTTCGTCGGCTCTTTCAGACCGAAACATTTACAAGTAATGTATAAATTATCTCCCAGTCCCAAGTATGTTTATAATAAATATTTCATGAGTAATTTTCAAAGGAAAGAATGTTTTGAGTCAGACCAAACATATCCTGACTTAATCAAGGATTGGTGGAGAAACGAGGGAAAATTCAAGGCTGACACCCATGGTATTTACGCCATAGCCTCATTGAATGAGTATATAATTTATGTGGTGGTGATGTTATGTAGAATTTTCAGTAAGAAAAGTCCCACCCATTTCCCTACAGAATGGGTACCTCTTTTTCATGAGGCAGCTGAAGGTTACAACTTCAATTGGGATAATATTTTATCCAATAAAATTGTGAAGGAGGTCATGGACTATCATACTGGAAGATAAAAAGGCTGACCAATAGCCTTTTATATGTCAGCATACCTCATGGATTCTATATGCTTCTCGACTCCTTTCCCTTTGATGATTTGGAGTTGGAATACGACTTACCCAGAGCCAATTCACGAATATCATTCTAAACTTTGGGAAGAAAACGTCAAGGACTCGTTCTATGAAATTTTTCATTTCATGGTGATACCACTACATCAGATGTTGTATGACTATGCGCCTCCCCACATTTCAGAGTCAGTCATAGGAAACCTTAGGGCAGTTGTTGACTGGTTCATAGAGGAGAATTTTTCATACAACTGAGTTTTCGGGTGTTCAATCCCTCCACATGCCCTCTCGAAATTCCTCCCTGATAGACTAGTGTGCAGGGAGGTAGCTCATCAAATAGTAATAGGTGGAATTGGGATAGAATTAAAAGTGGCTCAAAAGAAATTTTGACCAGTTTTTCCCGTTCAGATTGGGAAATTTTCATTGCTCAACTTAGGTCATTCCAAAGTTGAAGCGACAGTGCTAGAGGAGGTTAAATTGGTAAACATCGAGCACAGAAAGTACGATCCTTACTAGTTAGTGGGAAAACACATGGTCCATTGTAATATGAAGGCTTATGAACACGATAATTCACCTTGTGACGACATGTTCAAAGGGACTAAGACCTATGAGGAACTGTTAGAAAGAGTACAGACATTATCGTCTGACTTGCAAGCTAGTTTTCAGACCTTCCAGAAGCACAAATAGAGCGGTCTGCCCAAAGTGTTGCAAGGAGAGGCAATTACCCTTCCTCGGGAACAAGAATATACTCCTACATGTTTCAAACAAGAAACACAAGATAAATTCAATCCTGAAGAATTTCCTCAGGAGACTGAAGGGTCTTCACAAAATGAAGAGGCCTTACTGACAGAAAATCCAGAGATGGAAGCAAAGAGGAGGCCCAAGATACCTCTCGAGTCCAGTAAGTCCACTCCTCCTTCATCACCTTCTTTTGATGTCACTATACCTGAGGCTATGGGAGAAACAAGATCTACAAAGCTAGGAAGTCCCATAACTTCCTTAACTCCTTTACAGTCAACCTTTGGACTCCCACAGATGGGAAATATATATGTTGGTGGTTGCACTCCTATTTCAAGAGATGAGATCCCTCCTTTTGATTATTTTTTTAGCAAGAAGAGGAAGGCTATTGTAAACCAAGAAATGCATATGATAGAAAGGGGTATGGTGAAGAAGCATAGGGTCTTGATAGATGGCCAGAAACTAGAAGAGGAGGATTTCGCTACAGAGGTGGCGAGCTCTATGGGAGCGATGGAAAAAACAAACATTTTTACTGTGGATAACATGAGAACAAGGATAAAGAAGAGTAACCACATGATAGCTCAATTGCAGGATCAATTGAAGAATGATGAGAAAAACATTAGAGAAGAGGTGAATAAAATTCTAGAGTAGGCCAAAGATGTTGAAAGGAAAGAAATCCAGTCACTCAAAGATAGCCTGGATGAAATGAACCAGAGGATACAATCAATTCATGTACAAGTTACTCAACAAAGGGATCTTGTTAAACAGTTATAGGGTAAATTGAGTTTGATATAAGGCAAGGTCGTGGACTTAAAGGATTTTCAAACCCTCTCATTAGAAGCCCATACAAAGATAGAAGCTAAACAATAACAATTGATCTCCAAAATAGAGATCAACCAACATTATTTTAAAGAGGTAAGAAAATCCCTTGATAACATTATTTTACTAGATAAAGACGCTAAAGAAGCAAGGAATACCTTTCAGAAAGCAGTCGCATGTTCAGGGAACAGGGAGATGCCAAAAGATCAAAAACTTTCTGTCATGGAATAGATAAGAGGAGACGTCATGCTCAAGGCATGGGAAATGAACATAGTCGAAAACAAAAAGATAGTAAAATAAATCAAAGACGACTGTGAGGGAATATTTGATTCTTTGGATAAGAAAGCATTAGGAATTGAAAGAAATGACTGCTCTGGACTACTAGGGTAGATAAACATTGTCAAACAACTATTGGACTACAAAGAGATCTTACAGGAGGTTCTATCAGAGGTTTCCTAGTTGAATCAAATCGATACCAACCTGATAGACAGATGGTTGGTACAGCCTGATTTAAAGTTGCAAATGATCAGTTCTGTCGATAGAGGTTTTGAAGACCAGTTTCCAAAGGTACAAATAAAGTTTTATCTATTTGAAACTAAAGATCTCCCGACACCATCTAGAATTTTTGTTAATTTTTTAGAGAAGTGTGTTGAATGTATAGCTTCAAAAGAGGGAGAGACTCCAACTAAAAAGTGAAGTATCATTCGAAATCTTATACTTTTGAAATTATAGACCAATGAAAAGTTAAGGTTGCAGTTTTGTAACCATTTTTCTTTCTTTTTCCCTAAAAAATAGGAGATCGCTAACCATCAAGTAGCGACAATCTTGTATAAATAAAGGGAGAGAAGACCACAGAAAGAATTTTTTTATTTTCTCTAAAAGGGCACTGTGACAAAGACATCTAAAAGAAAACTCTGAATTAATAGAAAAGCAGATTGAAGATTCTGGAATTTTTCAAGTCTGAGTTATGTGTTTCCTTGTCTCTTCATCGTTCTTTCATGTATTTTATTAATGAATGCTTGACTAAAATTTAGTATAACCTCTACTGTGGAAATAATTATTCTTGTTATTTAGATCATTTGCAGTTTTTCCTCTACATCGGTTATCAACCGATACAAGACCTGAAAATCTTTAGATTTCAACATCATATGCTTCATCAATATCTTTCTTGCTTCATAGTCTCCTATCACAATGTGAGATTCCTCTTAAATTAATGCCTCACCTTCTAGGTAGTTTTACGTTTTTCCCTGATATCATACATGTTTTCCTTTCTTTAAATTTCAACTCAAATACAAGAAACAACCTTTGATTCAACCATCTCATTTATTCACGTTTTAAAATCATTTTCTTTACATTGTGAATTAGAGATAACTAAGCCTAAAAAGAAAATATAGAGTTATATCTCCCTTACCTTTTATCCTTCATGACAGTATTAGTTACAAGGCAGCCTAATGTCAAACCCGGTCTTTTGGATCAAACCGACATCACTCTAAATTTATTTAATACAATTTTACAAACAACAAGTAATCGGGTTGAGTTAGAATGTTCATGGACAACAATTGAGAGAGATATCAACATTCAGGAAAAATGGGAATTCCGACAGAGACAGTTGAGAAACCAAATTTAGTCCTTATCTTTTAATTGTCCTTTCTATCCTCTTTTCCTCTATATTTTCAGATGCCTTGACAATATACTTTAGAGCCTTAAAGTATAAACTTAGGAACAACATATGTTTGGTGTCGTTGTCGAGGACGGAGTAACAAATATTTTTCCCTGGGAAGAACTACATTGACACTTTCCTATTTGGTAGTGAACAAAGTTTGGAAACCTTCTAAGGCTACCTTTATCTTTCACTTGGAAACTCTACACTTCTTAAACTGGTTCTTAACCAGAAGAATACTAGGAAGAATCCAGAAGACAAGCAGATTTCGCCTTCTTCCAACCCAGAAAAAATTCCAAAATCAAGAAAGTTCTTTTGGCAGACTACCTTATCGACGAATAAAGATTATAAACTTAAATTCACACAATCTGACTCCAAATATCAACACAACGAACCAATTATTCCATCCCCTAACAAGGAATACTCCGTTGATAAAGTTACAACCCCAGAATCAAATTCTGTTCTTCCTGTTTTTTAGACCGAAGCTTTCTCAGCCATTTCCCATATCAATAGAAAATGAACGTCTACCTCACTTCCTGTTGTGACCAAATCCTCCTCGCTTCTCGAGATTCATTTTCCCACCTCTCAAAACTCAAACAATTATCCCATATATCTTGATTCAACTTCTGTTGATTCTCATATATTTTCACCCTGTGATTCTAAAGGAACCAACCCACATTCCCCAAGCTATTTTTTCTCAAGTTTCATCCTCGTCGATAACCAACTTCTTGAAACCCTTCCTTATAACCCCCAAAATTTTACCGCTAAAGCCACAATGGCCGCGGCTGGAGCAGGTGGGGTAGGAGGTGCTGCCGCAGGTGGTCCGAGAGGAGGAGAAGGCAACCAAGCAACGCCTCTTCAGATATCTGCAAAGGTTGCTGCAAGATATTCTCCTCTGGTTCTACCGGTCCCTCTCCATGATTTACTGGAAAATTACATGAAAAACCTGCCTAAGTTCACAGGAGAGGGTGATTTAACGATAGTTGAGCATATAATTTTTTTCGATCAATTCACCGACATTCTTGGATTGAAACATGAAGATGTTTACTCTAGACTCTTGGTTCAAACCTTTGAAGGGAAACTGAGAACGTGGTTTCGAGGCCTAGCAATCAAATCTCTACCTTCAAGATGAACTTGAAAATTCTTTTATCAGACAGTGGGGTGAGCGGAAATGCGATCTTTATTATCTAACTGAATTCAGATCTCTTCAAAAGAAAAACTCTGAACCAGTCCTTGAGTTTACCCAACAATTCAATAAATTATATAATAAGATCTCGACTGAGGTTAAACTCTCACAACCTGCAGTGAAGGTGACTTTCGTCAGAGCCTTTGACCCTGACTTCACCCTTTTATTAAGGGAGAGAAGATCAGTTGATCTTACCAAGATGCAAGACAATGCCCTGGAAATTGAATCTAACATGATGGCATCAGGAAAGATGAAGACCAAATTTGAGAATGGAAACAAAGAAATAAGGAGATATAGGGAGCAAGGAGGACCTTCTGGATCATGGAGAACCTCAGAAGATAAAATGGATGATATGGCTAGAATCATCAAAGAATTGTCAAAAAAAATATCGAGAATGGAACTTGATCAAGCTAAAAATGAACATTACCCTAGAAAAGAATTCAGGAAGAACCCTAATCATCAAAACCACCAAAAATAAATTAAGAATGAAGATCAAAAAATCCAAACACCTTTTAAAAGATAAAACTTTATAGGAGGGCAAGACTTGGAGGATTTCAAAGAGTTAGAAGAGGATATGAACAATCTTGGTGAAGACTACTTACAACCTTATATAACAAGACACGATTATGAAAATTATTTGACTATAGAATATAGGACTGAGAGTAACAAGAACAACAGTGTTTCTAAAGATTTGATTTATCATAGAGAAACGGATGGTATAATGGCCAAGCTCCACCAGAAATACAACCTGATACCTAAAAACTCAGTTTCCACAACCACTCCAGTTAAAAATATACTACCGAGGGTTGAAACTAACCAAGCAGCTCCAAAAAACACTAAAAAACAGACCGCTAACATACACACTATCAAAAAAAAAATAGCGGAGACCTCACCCTTAAGCGCACCGAAAATAAACACCCATGCTACCGAAACAAAGGCTTTTCAACCCAGGAAATTCAAGTGTATAGGCATGATAAAAGACTTAGTCGTAAATCTCGCACAGATACCTACAAAAAGTGTTTTAGTGGATGTGAATGTCGTAGATATACCTTCGAAATATGGCATGCTCTTGTCTCGGTCCTGGGGTGCTAAACTTGGAGGTACTCTTCAACTTGATATGACATACACTACGATTCCAGTTTTTGGAGGCCAGTTCACGCGATTGTACAAGGAAACCAGATTAGCGTTTACGATTAGTGATCCTCTCAGCCCAAACAATTACCCTGTATATATTGTTGATCATGATTTAGGTAATTGTATATTATATATAGATGATGATGTTGATGCATGTGTAGAATAAAATTGTATAGGAAATAAAAATGAAAAATAACAAATAGAACAAGATGTATATAGCACTGGTGTTTGGAAAATGTTTTTTGATGGTGCCTCATCTTATCTTGGAGCTAGGGCTGGAATAATTTTTGTAGCACCTGATAACCAATTCATTACCCCTTTCTCTTATAGACTACAGTGTAACATTGACCACACTAATAACGTATGTGAGTACAAAGCTCTAGTGTTACAGTTAGAGGCCATTAAGAGGATGAAAATTAAAAACATGGAAGCTTTTGGTGATGCAGATTTAATCGTGAAACAAGTCAATCGCCAGTACCAGGAAAAGCATCCTAGATTAAGGTCACATCGAAATTGTGTTTGGGACCTAATCGAATTTTTTTTCTCTTATGTTAATATTCACTTCATTTCGAGAGCTGAAAATCAACAGGTAGATGCCTTAGCCAAAGCTACTTCGACTTTCACACCTCCCACTTCTTTCAAACTCAAGTATCATATACAAATGAGACACAAACCTTCTATACCCAATAACATACAACATTGGCAAGTCTTTGAGGATGACGAGAAACTCTGATCATTTTTAGAAACAGTAGACGATTTCTCCAAAACGCATGCTGACCAAGAGAACCAGAATGATCCTATTTGGATCATGCAAGAAGGTGAAGAACCCCAAGAGTTCCAAGATAAAATCACAAATCACCCAATGTTGGTTTTAAAAAATAACCAAATACCCAAGGGCTTGATCCCCTTAGAAATATTGTTTAATCATGATGAAATCCCTTTGAAGACTACCTTA
>SNQJ01S0171450.1:2468-20523 GCA_010110895.2 Picea sitchensis
CATCTTCATCTATGCATTCTCATCAAGGAAAATACATATTATATTACATCAATCATCAATCAATCAATCCTTTGACATCAATCAATCACTTGACATCAATCAATCAAACCATTGGCATCAATGACAACATGATCCAACAACTAGTGCCAAAAACCCTCATTTTCCTCCAATATTCAAGTGATGATTCTAGAGTGCTCCGTGGACGATTTATTGAGCAGTTTCTGTGGGGTAGGTTCTCTTCCTCCCCTTTCTCCTTCTATAGAATTTTTTTTCAGTTTTAATGGTTAAATTTTGAGTTTATGGGTGAATTTCCAAGGGTTAGAGTGCCTCCATATCATCACAAGCTCTCCATATTGGGAATTGCAATGATCTAGGATCATCACAGGGGGTTCAATGCTAGGGTACGACAATGCCACATTGTGGTAAACTTGGCCCCTGCAACGATCACAACTCAAAAAATAAAAACAGAGAAAGAACTAGGAAAACCCCCAATTTTGGATTTTTTATGAACTAATTCATCTTTAATTGTTGTTTGGAATATTTTTCATAATTCATCATGCTCGAATGGAAGGAAAGAAAGATGAAGAGAAATATTACATTGTCGGGAATAATCTCACCACCTTCATGGCACTCCAGGAGCAGGGATGATTTTAAGGATGGAAATTTATATTAAAATGTAGAAACATGGGCTAATCTTACTAGTCCTTAATATGCAAAATGTAAAATGTTTGGTGATAGTTTTGTAAAAATATTCTAATTTTTAAGGATTTTATATACTTTCTATAACTTTCTGGCGATTTTTAAGGTAAAATAATTTTATTCTATGGAATTTGGGCAAATTGTTTTTAGAAAAAATGTAAATTCACGAATCTTTTTTTGGGAAAAACCATGGAAAATTAGCCCATTTGCGAAATTTAGCCCCTAAATCATCTATGTCCGGGAGTGCATCTTGCCTAAGTTTTTCAAAGTGCAGTGAATGAGATCCCAATTGGTTCTATTGGAGCACTTAGTCTGAATGTGGGACATAAAAGAACAAGCATTTCATGTTGGGGTTCATACACTGACTCTAGATATTGATGACATCTATTTTTTGACTAGATTATCTCATCGTGGGTCTCAGGTGTCACTATTGGGAAGAAGAGGAAGAGGTGAACCTATGGATTATTATGTAGCACATCACTACGCATCTGGTACAGAGAAGCATAGTGGCAAGGTTTCCATAATAGATGTTCAGGATTTATCATTAAGGACCATTCTATATACTATCACTTGTGTGCCAAGGAGTGCAGCTCCACATATGGATTTGAAAATCCATTTCCAGTATGATATCAAATGCATGGAGCCCCGAGTCTTAAACTAGTGTGAGGGCCTCCTAAAAAATATGAAGAAAAAATTAATGAAGTGAAGGACCGATCGATTGAAACAATTCAGATATGGATTGATTTTGGTATCATTTTTCCTAGAGAGGGTCCGATTTTTGCACCTACTACATGTGGATTGGGGTGTATCCGCTCCACATGATCCTCATATGAAGAGGTGGGTAGACATGATGGCACGCCATGGTGATGTACCAACTATTAGATATTTTCATGTATTCTTCCAGTGGCTGAGAGATCAACACATCATGATCGAGGATTATGCATATGCCGGGACAAAATTTCATGGTGATCCCAACTTGGCACTACCTGAGGGTTCACAATGGGGAGATATAGGTAAAAATGATTTTTCATTATATGTTGTTTTTGGTATTTTAATTACAAAATTTTTATGTTATGTATCCGAGACTAATCAAGATCTCTCAAAATGCAGATGTGGCACCTTTCAGGCCTCCAGTATCATCTCCTATCCAGATCCATGGAGAGATATGCACAGTGGCATGTCAAGGAGTAGCAGTTGATGATATTAAGGAGATAGAACACAACCTTGAGGGGTTGACTATGGATATCCCTAATATCACTATGGATGAGTTACCGCGATGCTACCAATGCCATATTGTTGGCGTTTCACCATTCGTTGGTCGACTGCTCTGTCGTGTAGCACGAGAAGTGGTTTGTTATCATGATGCATATACATTATGCATATGTATATGAAGCCATGTGCTTCAACATTTTGGTCTTAGGACACACTTTTTCGTAACTTTTTGATGTTATAATACAAAACTTATACTAACTTACTTGTCTTTACATGTGTGTTTGGATTTATGAATGGCACAAATGTCTATCTAAAACGTAATTAGCTAATGCATATGTTAATGTGTTTAGATATCTAGGAATGTGTTGATATTCAATGCAGTCAAAATTTATTTCAAAGAGGTGAATTCTCAAGTCTACCAGTAATAGTGTAGGACTTCAGATGGAATAAATGTTTCTTAATTGCAACACCACTAGTTGAGAATCAATACGTACAATTATATGATGAATGCCAAATGAAATGGCATCAGTTAATAATTAAATAATTACATTGTATTCCACAATATTATTAGTTAAATGACCAAGGAAAATATCGTGTAAAATAATCAAATCATCCGTAGGTGCATAGATCTCCCATGCAATAGATGCTAGATTTTGATTACTACGACTGGAACCATCAAGAAATCCAATATAGGGTAGCGATAACGCTGACATCTAGAAGCCAAGCACAAGGAAAGGTAAGAATCTTGAGGGCAGAAAAATAAACGACAAAAAGCACACTAGAGTATGATACATTAAAGTACAAAACACTCATGCAAATTTTTTTTAAGCATAGTACTTATTTAGGTAAAGCCCATTTCTGGGCTCACCCAAAGGAATTCCATCACAATCAACCAGATCGTAAGCCTCTTTATCCAACGCTCATTTAGTGATAAAAGGGCCACGCCAGATGGGATTGAATTTCCCTGCCAACAAAAAATCACGATCTTGGTTTAACATGTTTGTCGTATTGAGCCTTGAAGTGTTTCTTTTGGGTTTCTATTACTAACATAGAATCATAATGAGTCTCATCTAATTGCATTAAATACAAGAGACATTCTTCTTTGGCTATGGTGTTGGGGATAATTTCGACAACTAGTTTCAGAGATGGGATTTCACATTCAATCAGAAAAATGAATTCGATACCATACAATAACTGGAAAGGCGTGAAACCCATAGAAGATTTAATTGACATCTGATAGGTCCATAATGTTGAAAAAATCATTGTGTTCTAGCTTGACCTGTAAATCCCTATCATCCATCGAAGCATGGTAGTTAAAATTTTGTTGATTGCTTCAACTTGGCCATTGTCTTGTGGATAATAAGGGTTTTAGTTTTCATGCCATAAACCCAAATTATTGGTAAGCTCAGACATCATAAAATTGCGAAAATGGGTGCCATGGTCGGTGACGATGGATTTAGGGACACCAAACCTAGTGATGATATGATTTAATATGAACAATATTGCAAGTTTCTCAGTGTTATCAAATCTAGGCATCGCCTCTACCCATTTAGTGAAATAATCCATAGCTACAATGATGTATCCATTCCCCTCGACTGAGTGAGGATTACATGTCATGAAGTCAATGCCCCATTTAGTAAATGGACCAATGGAAACCACTAGATAGAGAGGATCTGGATGGGATTGAATCTTATTATTATAGGTTTGACAAGAATGGCATTTCTGAATTGCGAGAATGCAATCCTTGAAAAGGGAAGGCCAAAAGTAACCAAATCATAGGATTTTTTGGGTAGTGTCATACCTAGACATATGACCGCTGCATGCTCCATAATGGCAGTCATTTAGTGCTTTCTCAGCTTCATCATATGTCATACATCGTTGAAACATGGAGTCAATACCATGACAGTAAAGGGTATCACCAAGAATAATATATTGATGGGCTTGATACCTAGTACGACGATGATCTACACGAGATATATTGGGCCAAAAAATTTGGGTTTGGAGGTAAATGATAATGTATCCATACCAAATATCGTTTGAACTTATCAGAAAGAGAGATTCATCAAGAAAATAATCTTTTGCCACATTTTCCGTATCAATGGTGGGAAGGTCACATATCAACTTAGCAAAAACCAAAGATTTCTTTGACTTTGCTCTTTCAAACTCCAAATCAAACTCCTGGAGAATCACTATCCATTTGGATTATTTTCCTCCTAGAATTTTTTGTGTATTAATGTGTTGCATAGGATTGCAATAAAAAATATTCGTGGTTTTGTGCAATAGGATATAGTGACAAAAACATTAGGCAACTTGAACAACTTCCAAGACCAATTTCTCCACATGCATGTATTTGATTTCGATGGTCGTAAGACTCTAACTTAAATATTAAATGATATTTTTATCATGTGAATCATCCTCTTGGACTAGAACCATGGCTATGGTATGATCCAAATCAGCAAGATATAAGAAATAATCTCGACTATAATTGAGGGAAATAAGTCTAGTGGTGTGCAGTTTAATGCAAGGTTCAAATATTCAATGGCTTTGTTTGTAGTGTCATCCCATACAAAATCATGAACCTTCTTAAGAAGCCGAGTGAAACCTTTCGTTAGTTCAGAATAATTGGGAATGAATCGTTGTAGAAAGTTTTCATTCCCTTGCAAACTTTGGAATTGGCGTAAGGTAGAAGAAGGAGGAAAATTGATAATATCTTCAACATTCAAAGGATCCACCCTGATCCCATAGAGGGAAACAATAAAGCCTATAAGTTTTCCAGAATCCACACAAAAACACATTTATGTGGATTCAATCGTATGTGGTAATATCGACATCAGAGGAAAATGGCTCCTAAGTGTGTCGGGTGATCTTGATGATGCATGGAATGCATCCATAAATCATCTAGGTAAGGTTGTAAAATATGCTTAATATCATGAAAGGAATAAGACATAACACATTGAAAAGTAGTACCAACATTCTTGATACTGAAAGGGAGTTTACGGTATGCGAAGGTACCCCAAGGGAAAATAAAAGTGGTCTTATGTTGATCTGTCGGTAAAATATTGATTTGATTATAGCTGAAAAATCCATCCATCAGAGAGAAGATTTCACTCCTGGCATAATCGTCAACAATTTGGTCAACGAAAGGGGTTGGATACTTATATTTAGGACAAGCCTTGTTAATATCCCTATAATCAACACAAAAACGGATCGTACATTATTTCTTCATGACTGAAACAATATTAGACACCCAATCAGTCGACGCTATAGGGTAGACAAAACCAACTTTAAGACGTTTTTCAACTTGGAGTTTGATCGCAACAGATTTTCATGGATGAATTGAGAAAATTCATTTTTGAATGGGTTTAGCATTAGGGTATGCCTTAACTTCATGTACCATTTGGATCAATTCTATGCATCTCTTCATAACTCCATGCAAAAACATCATGAAGTTCTTGGAAAAGGGCCTTGTAAGTTCAGATCTCATCGGGATAACATGAGGAGCCTGTGTGGACATTTTCCATTATGCCAAGATTAATTGAAATATCTAGAGGGATGGTGGGTGACATATTTCCCAAGTTTCCTTCATACAAAACATCGCGTGTTGGTTTGGAAACTGGGGGAATATTAATAATGCTGGATGGATTCAAAATCCATTGATAACTCTTGATAGTATCAGGTTCAAGGAAGAGGATGGAACAATGATATCTATCATCCCAAGGTGTTTCTTCCAGAGACATAATTTCCATGATCATTTCATCAGTTGTAAATATTGTGTGAAATGGATCAGAAGTCATATCAAAGAGAGAATGAGGAGAAGGATATGTCGATTGAATAGCTTGATAGGCCAATTCCATTGGACTTAAAGGCATTTGGTCACCATAACGAAGACATTATTTCGAGCTAAGTACTATCCAAGGGTCATATGATTCATGGATTTCGACTACACGGGTCAAAATCATGTTAATATAAGCGACAAAAGGAGGAGGAACATTGGGTGGTCGAATGGGGAAAGTACCCATTAACAATGAATCCTTTAAAATACTCATACCGACATTCTCATAACCAGGAGGTGTTTTTTCTTTGAATGGAATGCTACTAGTGTGTGAATCAGATATAAAAAAGGTAAGATAATCTACCATAAAAACTTTACCTTAGTGAGGGAAACATACACATGGAAAAGGGTAGAAACTACTTCTTGCATAACATCAATCCAACTACGACCAAGTAAAAGGTTGTAATCGAGAGGTGCATCAAACACCTCAACCTCAATAGTAATTGTTTTTCCTTCTAACACAATGAATAACACAGGAAGAACACCATAATATTTAAACCATATACCATTAAAAGATTTTAACATGTTGTGTGACTCGATAAGGGCAAGACAGCCAATGAATTTCCAACAAGTGATGGACATAATGCAAGTCGAAGTTCCTTCCTCAACAACTGTTCGACAAATATTCTTATTTTCCACAATTACTTGTATTTGGAAAGCTAATTGATGAGGGAGTCTTGTAATGTGATATTTCAAGTCAAACATTATCAAATTTGTATCAGTAGGATCAATTCCCCCAATAGCCTTTAACAATTCCTTCCGTTGAGTAGGACAACTTTGAAGGACTTCGAGAGCCAACATCGCAGAAGATTCATGTGCAACATCTTCTATAATACTGTAGTTTTGAGCGGCACATGGATGTGGGTTAAATGACAAGTTATGAATGACGCCCTTAGGAGGCAGAAGAATAACTGTATCAGGACTAGGTTTTTCAATATGAAGAGGACCATTGGGAGGTGGAGTCAATGGAAGAAGTTGAGCCAATGGAGGAGGTTGATCATTAAGTTTTTCTTTATAAGGAGAATAATATTTGGTTCGAGTAGCGACTGCAACTTCGTTTTTCTTGGAGTCACCAATACACATCAGTACATAAGAGGTGGTAGAGGGAGAGGGTTGGTCATGAATAACCAATTGGGTCTGGTTTTGAGAAGGAAAAGGTTGTGACAAAATGATAGGTGTAGGGGGATTCACTGTTCCTTGGAGGAACCTAGTAACTTCTACATGTCTCGGACAATATTTTGTGTAATGGTCCTCACCACAAATAAGACAAGTATAACGAGGTTTTTGATTTTCTTTATCATCAACAAGTTGAGTTTTGGGTTTAGTCGATTGATGATTATTAGTTTTGCCCTCTTTATTCTTACCCCTCCCTTTCTTTTTATTTTTATATTTACTAGTTGGCGTAGAATGAACCATATTGACCTAGTAGGTTTTACTGGGAGAGGGAACATGAGGAGTAGCATTTTTTACATTAGAAGTAGTAGATTTGGGATTGGAATGATTGACTTGTTTTGAATGAGTCCCGGTATGAAAAGTGTCAATCACACCATCAACAACATGAGAATCTACTAGAGGCGTTGGGGTTGGATTTGTAAATGGGTGAGGAGAATCAAGGATCAAGTCATATAACGTGCCCATTTAAGAATAAATGAGATCCAAGTATTAAGCATGACTAATTTCATGTTCTTCAGTGATGATACCTCCCATGGAAACATCATGGGCTATAGGACCGATGAGTGATTTGGTAAACCACTCAACCAATAATTGATCAGGAAGGGGAATGTTTATTAATCATCGCCTCCTCCTCCACTCATGAATATGATATGAGATGTGAGTAGAAGAAGAATATTAAAATGAACTTAAGATTTTGGTTCCTGTCTCATATTGTATCTGTAATTGGTAATGTTTCAAGAAATCCATAGCTAAGGTGTTGAAATCATTGAATAATCCTCTTGGAAATTCGATGTACCATTTGGCAGCTGAACCCGTAAGAGTGTGTTGGAAATGATGTAATCGTATGGAGTCATCCATCAAGGATTTGGATGAACACCAAAGATGAAATGTCATGGAGTGATTTTTTGGGTCTTCTCCCAATCGACCGTCAAAATTAGAATGTTTGATGGTAATTTGGCAGGTATAATTGACCAATAAGGAGAATGCAAGATGGGATCACTCAAAATCCTAGATAAATTTGGTAAATCCAAAGTAGCTAGAAATGTCAATTGTCTGTTTACCCGAGGAAACTAGTAATTTTGGGGAGGCAATCTCGTAGGTATACCAATAGGACCATAAGCAGTTTGTAAATAGTTAGAGGGTCCTATCAAATTAGGTTGTGGAGGATTTTGAGTCAAGTAGCCAACCTTTTTTGGTTGATTTGTCATGCCACCTTGGAAAGGAGCATTAGATTGAAAGGATTGACCCCAGGTAGGATTTACAGTGCCTGGATAAGGCTACCCAGGATTAGAGGGTACAAAAGAATTGAATTAAGGGTTTGCCCCCCCAGGAAGTTGTTGATTACCTTGGAAAGGAAAATTCCAAGGTTGCATTTTTAATCTAGATGTATACGAGCGATGATTTTAAGGATGGAAGTTTATTTTAAAATGTAGAAACCTTGGTGAATCTTACTAATCCTTCATATGTCAACTATAAATTTTTGGTGATATTTTTGTAAAAATATTCAAATTTCTAAGTATTTTATATAGCTTTTATAAAATTTGGGCGATTTTTAAGGTAAAATAATTTTATCCTATAGAATTTGGGCGAATCACTTTTAAAATAGCGAATCTGATTTTTGGAAAAGCCATGGAAAATTAGCCCATGAGTGAAATTTAGCCCCTAAAATCATCCATGATGTATACTTCCCGTAAACTAGATTATGACCTTGAATTTGAGGTTGACCTCCAACACGAAGTTGAAAACTAGAAGTAATAGAATGACTTGTGCCTCCAAGATGATTAGAGCTACTTGGGCCAAGACGATTACATTCTCAAGGTGGTGGAGGAATACTAGGCCCTCTAGATAGAGCTTGGGTAGGAGTAGGAACAAAACCGCGAGCAACATTATACCTAGGTGGAACAAAATGACTAGGTCCTCTCGATGGACCCTGTGCAGGATTAGCAATAGAACTATGAAAAGCATCATGGATTTGATATAAGCGGAAGAGGCATTCCAATAGAATCTTGATTTTTTACCGAACTTCTGGCAGAAATAGGTGTAACTTATGGGACCGTGGTAGAGATAGTGAGCTAGAGAGGAAGAATTGTATGTGTACCAACCAACAATGGGTCTGGAACCGTAACAACATTACTTGTTGTGCCAGTAAAATGATCCATAGGTTATTTTATAATCAATAGAAGTAATGGGTATGTGTGATGATGTAGGTTGGTTTGGACTCATACCTATTTTATCAAAAATATCATGTCCTGAGGAAGTCCTCCAAAAAGAATGGATTGGTACCGAACTAGGATTAAAAAATCCAGAAGTGTGAACCAAAGTTTAAAAGATTCACTGTGAAATGGTGGATCATCTACACCGGACTATATGAAAGGTCTCGAAGGTATTCTAGTATAGTCTTCAACAACAACGTCTCTCAAAGAGTTTATTCGGATTAAAATTAGTCTTGTATAACATTTAATAACAAATTTACAGGGAATGATGATTCGACCAATGGAGTAGAGCTCTCAATCTCAAAGGATACGTTGTTATTGATTGTTCCTTTAGGATAAGAACCCTTTGGTGAAATAGGAAGAAAGGGGGCATATTCTTCCAGTTCTTCAGTAGACAATCCCTGCATCCTATGTGAACAACGAGGGATGATGTTGGATGCACCCAAAAAAGAATAAAAAAGATCTATGGCCAACTATAGAAACAAACAACACTTCACTAATAAAATCTAGATATCAAGAAGACAAAAAAAACATTTTATTTTGAAATCACTAGTTGGTGATGAAATCCAATGTCACAAGATAAATACAAGAAGGGGTTGGGATAAAGCAGGTGGAAAAGTTACGTTGACGGCTTGCTTAACAGACTTACTCCCTGGTGCAAGATCCCACACATAATCATGGGTATACCCTCCAAGGAGCTCGAGTGATTTTAGCCAACATTGATTCCAGGTACTGTGAAGACTTGCCCCTCCACAGTCACTTCATGTGAACACCCTAAATAAATAGGCTACTAAGGTTACCAATTACAAAAATGATGCTTGGGGAAGCAATCGATAGTTCGATATATGCACAAGAGCAAGGTATCTAATCCTGAAATCGCCTCAAGAAAGTCAACACATGATTTTCTTCTCAAGTGACCCCCAATAATACGCGTATTCACTACACTAAGACCAACAAAGCATGATGATTAACTATGCCAGTCTTAATGCGTGTCATGATTGACCCTTGTTTTAGAAGGCCTTCCCAAGACAAAATGTAGAAAGTGGATTTAACTCTCCCTATCACAAGATACTTATTGTGTTTTGATGCTTTGGAGAGTATTCCTCACAACCTATTCCAAATCTCTATCCCTGGCTAATGTTGGTGTATAATAATTCTAGAAAATAAGGGTTACTAGGTAGATTTTAAAATTACACTGAATTTTAATGGTTGTTGTTTAACTAAAAAAGGAAGCAGAGATGAAATTGATGAAGTGTTTGACCTTGACTCAACAATATGCAAAGAGATATGAGATGCAATATTTTTGTTCAATGAACTCTATCTACATAAGAGAAAAGGTTTTCTTTTTCCATAATACAACAAGTTTCAAAACACAATTCCTTCAGTCTTTGAACAATCTTGATGCTAAACAATCAAGGATATCAAATTTTCCAATTTTCTCTTTTTAAACAAACACTTGAATGCAAGAAATTTCTTGTAAACACTACAAATTCCAATTATTTTTCTTTGCAAATAAAAAGTAGAGATATGAACTAAGGAAAAAGAAAATTTGTTTAAGAAAATGAATGCACTCACAACACAATTCCCCAAACTTAATTCATAATGCAACCAAAAATATAAAAACAAGAAAACTCATTTGTATAATGAAATCAAAAATCATTTTCTAATCAACAACAATCCAAAACTCACAAAAAATCATTAACAACTTATCTGATAAGCACTCAAGGATGAAGCGTAGAGATTATACCCTTGCAACAATAAGTCAAAGGTAGAATCGTGAAGCTTAGGAAAAAGACTCTCAACACTTGAGAAATGATAAAATTCAGTTTAAAAATTGCAAACCAAGCTCTAAATAATCACCCAACGGGACCAAAAAATTTATCCCATGAAATGATCAAAAATCTAGGCAAAGAGGAGAAATTGACTGTCACTAAAAAATTTCTTCATGAATCATGGCAGTCGGCAAAAGGACAGAGTGCGATGATAAAGGATTGTTGCAGGAAGTGATAAATACATAGTGCAACATCATTTCCCTTGATTTCACAGAAGAGTGCGACGATGACTGAAAATGAAGAAATAATGACTGGAGGATAGGATTTCCAAATGAAATTTCAAGACCAGGGAGTCCACATGGGTCACCCAATGACTCGGAGAATGAAAAATCAACCAAAATCAGGCAAGCCAAAATAAAAAAGGAAGCAAAGACCAAAAGAGGACGTTCCATAGTATGGTTGCCAATTTTGTTATCGGACAAATCGATAATTGTTGACAAATTAATCTCCCTAAATTCAACAAGAAATTAGAACAATGAGGATTCATATTTCAGAATCAACAATCGTCATAAGAAAACAAGAATTGGGAAGAAGAATGATTCATAAGAGTAACTCCTTTCAGAAGATCTTCAACTCCTAGGTATCAAACTATTTTTTTTTTGTTTATGTTATGCATGTAATAATTTTGGACATAAAGATGTAAATTCAAAATAAAATAGCAGAAAAAAAAACAACTTTGAAATTCGTACACAAAATGGTTATCCAAGAAGGCCTAGTGAGACACGGAGAAGAAGCTACAATAGGGTTGAATTCTTGAGCACTGAAGGGGAATACTACAAGTGAAACAAATTTGGATATATGGCCAAAGATTGTAGAATGCCAGTCCTTCCTAAAGAATCACAATAGATTAACAACAGTCACAGACAAGAACCTCAACAAAGAATATGGATAAGAAAACAAAATCAGTATAACAATGAAGAATGCACAATCTCTCTACAAGCTAAACACAAGAAACGTGGTTGGTATGCTGAGAGTGGTTCCTCAAATTACATGAAAGGTGAATAGGATAGGTTTCTAACATTGAGAAAGCAAATAGGTTGATCAATCTCCTTTGGAAACGACAACTCAAATAGAATCATTGGAAATGGCACAATCAGAATTGGAAACAAGAATATCAAGGCATAAAATGTTTTACTAGTAGAAGATATGAAACATGATATTCTAAGTGTCAGTCAAATGTGTGACCAAGGTCAAAAACTTGTGCTCGATTCACAGAACTAAGAAATAAGAAAAGTAGGTTCATGCCAATTGGTTGCAACAATTGTAAGATCTTCAAGCAACATATATGTCTTAAGTGAAATTGGAAATGAAAAGTGTTTTCTAGGAAAGGAAGATAAAGTTTGGCTATGGCACGAAATAATGGATCACATAAATTTGGACAACCTCGTCAAGGTCATAAAAAAGTAAGAAGTAAGAGAAATTCCATAGATCACAAAGCCAACCAACACATTATGCAAGCATTGTCAACAATGAAAGAAAACAAAGACCAGGTTCAAATCAAAAGAATACTCCATAACAAGACCATTGGAAATTGTGCATATTGATCTAGTTGGACCAACTAGAACAAAGGGATTAAAAGGTGAGTAATAATTTTTGTTATTGGTTGATTATTATATAAGGATGACTGTAGTTTGTTTTATCATGAATAAATCAAAAGCATTTGAAAACTTCAAGGTATACAAGGAAATGGCTGAAAATGAAATGAATTCAAAAATAAAATGTTTGATATCGGAAAATGGAGGAGAGTTTACTTCAAAGGAACTTATCGATTTTTGTATCAAGCATGGAATAAAAAGACAATTCTTCATTGCTAGGACACCTCAACATAATGGAGTTTTTGAAAGAAAGAACATGATAGTACAAGAAATGGCTCGAACAATGTTATTGGATTCTAAGTTGACATATTTTTTTTGGACACATGCAGTGAATACAATAGTTCACATTCAAAACCAGGTAATGCTCCGAAACAATAATGACAAAACTCCATAGGAGCTATGGAAAGGAAGACAAGAAAATGTAAAGAACTTCATATTTTTTGGAATTAAATGCTACATCAAAAGAGAAGATCGCAGAATGGGAAAGTTTGATTCTCTTGTGGACAAAGGAATACTTGTTTTTCACTCAAGTACAAGGAAACCATACAAATGTTACAATCTAATGCTCAACAAAGTTGTGGAAAGCATCAATGCAACAATTGATGACATAGGTTGACGGAAATTAAAGGAAGAAGAAAAGGAGTCATTGGAACAGGTTTATGAAAAAGAATAAAAGGATGAAGAAGAAACATAAGGGGAAGATGAATAAGATCATATAGAAGTAGAAGAGAAAGAACAAAAAGTACCTCCAAAGATACCTAGCAAACAAATACAGAAGAATCATCCTTTAGATCATATTATCGGGAACAAAGATGTAGGAATTGAGACTAGAAGAAGACTTCATTCACTAGAACGACTACACCTAACACTCTTATCTTCAATTGAACCAAAACGTTTTGAAGAATCCAACAAGGATGAATTTTGGAAAAATTCCATGGATGAAGAGTTGGATCAAATAGCGAAGAATGACACTTGGGAATTGGTTCCAATACCAAGGTACAGGAATGTGATTGCCACAAAGTGGATCTTCATAAATAAATTGAATGAATATGGGCATGCTACCAGGAACAAAGCTAGATTGGTATGTAAAGGATATGCACAGGTTGAAGGTATTGAATTTGAAGAGATTTTTTCCCCAATTTACATAATGGAAGCAATCAGATTCATCCTAGCTTATGCATGCTCCAAGAATATTAAATTGTATTGGATGGACGTGAAATAAACCTTTCTAAATGGGGAACTTGGAGGAGAAGTATACACTAAGAAATGAGAAGGATTTATTTGTCATAGAATGAATATTATGTGTGCATGTTGAAGAAGGCCTTGTATGGTCTATAACAACCCTCGAAGGCATGATATTCTAGAATAGATAGATATCTACAGTAGTAAGGGTCAAAAAAGGAAATGCAAACAACAACCTCTACATCAAGATAACTCAAGATAACATTTTGTTAATTTAAGTTTACATTGATGATATTATTTTTGGAAGTGATGATGATAGGTTAAGACAAGAATTTTCAAAGGATATGCAGAATGAATTTGAAATGTCATTACTTGGAGAACTATCCTTATTTTTTAGTGTTCATATATGTCAAAGAAACCAAGGAATTTTTATTTCTCAAACAATGCATATTAGAGAAATGATAAAGAGGTTCAGAATGGAATATTGCAAACTAGTCAATAATCCTATGAAAACCAGTTGCAAGTTAATTAAATATGATGATTCAAAGTCTACATATGAGAGGTAGTACATGTCAATGATTGGAAGGTTACTCTATGTGACAACAACCAGATCAGATGTAATGCAGAAAGTTGGATAGTTGGCACAATTTCAAGCAGCACCAAAGGAATCACATGTTCAAGCAGTAAAGAGGATATTCATATATCTCAAGGGTACAAAACAGTTTGGATTATGGTATCCAAAAGGAAAGGCTCTATCACTTATTGCTTACACATATGCAGATTGGTCAGGTTGCATTGATGACCAACGAAGCACAAGTGGAGCAAGTTCTACTTGGGTGAGTGTTTGGTATCTTGGCTAAGAAAGAAACAATCATCAATATCATTATGTACACTCGAAGAAAAGTATATTTCAGCAACAACATGTTGTAAACATGTTCTATGGATGAAACAAACTCTGACAGATCTACAGGTTGAGTATGATGAGCCCATTTCAATATATTTTGACAATACAAGCGCCATCAGTATCTCAAAGAATACAATGATGCACTCCAAGAAGAATCACATTCCAATCAAGTATCAATTTCTACTAGAACATGTTGCAGAGAAGAACATCAGAGTTGAATATGTGGGAACAGAAGAATATGTTGAAAATCTATTTACAAAACCACTTCCAAGGGAAGCCTTTGATTATCTTCGCCAAAGAATTGGAGTAATTTCTACTCCAAAATTAATTTTTTTTAAATTCTTATCTTATATTCCTTATATTTACATGAGGAAGCACCATAAAGAGGAGAGTTCAGTTTGGGGGAGCAGTTTCAGGAAGAGTTCATTCAGGGGGAGTAGCCCCAAGGATAGTTCAGTTAGGGGGAGTAGCCCCATATGGTAATTTCCCTTTGCCATTGATATCAAAGGGGGAGAAATTTATCAGATACAATATCAAGAGTTAGATTCTTGGAAAGAGAGAACATAGGCATGTTCACAGGGGGAGTGATGTTCACAAGGGGAGCATGAGCGATATGACTTTAGTGTTGCATCAGAGTGTTTCTGTCAATGCCAATGGAGGATATTGTTGATCAATTGGGTTGGCTTTCATTGATGCCAACCCTTGAAGCAAGTTCGGTAGCCCCAATAGTATGTTTAAGGGACTTAATATTTTTTGATGTATAATGGCATGAACTTTAGTATATTTGTAGGTAGGACTATTCTATATGGATAATACATGTCATGCCATTTCCAGTGATATGTGGAACATCACATAACTCTTCACGGTTAGAGAGTTATGGCCTTGTGAAGTTGGAGAACCCTCATGAGTTATCTAGAAGGTCAAAGAAGTAAAATTATTCTAGAATCTCCTAGAAGAAGTTGACTACTAAAATGGATGAAACTAGGAGTTAATGATGGGTTAAGTTGTTGCAATAAGAAAATAATTAGAAATAAACTAGTTGCAACTAGAAGTGGAGAATTTACTATTTGTAGCAAAGTAGGTTAGAAGTTGGTTATCCCTAGAAAAAAGAAATTGGGTTAAGTTGGTTAGAAGGTAACCCCTTCAGGAACCTACATGGAATTATAAATAAGAGAGAAAGTCTCTCCTATTAGCATCTATTGAGCACATTAGAATATATATTATTGTGTAAAGTTTATTGCAGGTACTCATTGATCCATTTGAAGTTATGAAAGTCTGAGGTAGCATGAAGGGTTGATGGTGAAAGTTTCAGAATTGAAGAAAATAATGAAAAAACACTAGTTTTTGAGGAGTGTGTGGGCTGTAGTGGATAAGGGCACGTACACACGTGGATTGGAAGTATAACAGGGCGCGTACACACGTGGATTGAAAGTATAACCGGGCCCATACACGTGGGAAACGTCATGAAAAATTGAGACAAGGAAGGTCTACAGTGATAAGGTACAACAAATCTATCTACAAGTTCAAAAGGTATGTCTTATCTCTACGAGTAGTTGGATTTTTTTTTCTAAATGAGAAATGGTTATAGGGGTTTGAGGATTTTCCCTAGAGAGGTTATTGGTTGTTGTATAAGCCAGATCTATAGAAATACAATGTTGGTATATTTGATATCTATCATTGGTACATCTTGTTAGTGTTGAGGCACGTCTTGTATTTCTTGGCATATGGTTAAGGGTTTTTTTTTTACATGGTGGAGAGATCGTAGTTGTGAAGTTGTTGATGTAGTGTGAGGTTGTATATCAGTGAGGGTTTGATGTCTAGTCCATGTGAGGGTTATTACACTTATTCAGGATTATACACCCATGTATGGCATATTACTAGAGATATATAGATGCACTTGGTTAATGGATTTGTATGAGGATGTATGCATATGGAAAAATGGATTTGTATGAGGACGTATGCATATGGAACAACTACAGTTTGGACACAATGTCATGTTGCAGGTTGATGTGATAGAGGCAATAAAGGGTTAGATTTTTCTTTTCAGGAAGGTGAAACCCTTAGTTTTCAGAGGCATACGCAGGCTATAGTACATACAAGTCACATACATACACGAGCTGAATTCAGATAATTACAACAGTACAGTCATATCTCGATCATCATCATGTCTTTCACGAGATACGGAGAGTAATGTGTCGTCCGACACGAGGAAGTATGATGTGTTTCTAAGTTTTCGAGGGGAGGTAATAAAAACATTTGTAGATCACCTCTACACTTCGCTCGAGAACGCGGGCGTAAACGCGTTTCTGGACAGCAAGAAACTGGAGAAAGGTGACAAGATCAGTCCGACGATAAAGAATGCGATTGAGAAGAGTGCAATATGCATACCCATATTCTCCATGAACCATGCAAAATCCCACTAGTGTCTGGAGGAGGTGTACTACATGTGCAAGTCCGGTGGGCTCATAATACCTCTCTTTTATGATGTGTCCCCCACAGACGTACGGTATCCAGATAGAGGTGCCTTCGCCGAGGCTTTCTAGAAGAAGAAAGGGAGGTACACCAAGGCAAAAATTCATGAGTGGAAAAAGGCTCTTGATAAAGTTGCTTCCTTCTCCGGCTGCTCCGGGGATGACACCTTAGGGTATGTATAATCTTCCTGCTCTGCTTACTGTTCAAGGAATTGTTTTTATTTATTTTTTTATGAAGTCCAAGTTTACTTTTGGGTTTTTTTCTCAGCTTTTAAAATTAAACGTTCGGATCAAGAGAGTTAGCCTATTTCTCCGAAGGAGTATACTAGCACAAGCCCAAGCTTCAGACTGCAAATAAAGACAAACATCAAGGTTGCCTATGCCTTCTTAGATCTGAGTTTAAATAGGTTTATGTTGACGTCCATATGCAAAGCACCCAATACATGATCACAGACCCACTCCTAGAGCACTTGTAAACTCTCGATATCAACAAGTGATGTAGGATTGGATGTGAAACAAACACACAACTTTGAAAACATACACATGGGAAAGCAAATAAAGTTTCATGGAAAATTTTAGGCGCTAAATTTTGTCCATGGGCTAATCTTTCATGTTTTTTCTGAAAAAAAATATTCTTTCCATTTTTTCTAAAAATTATTCACCCAAATTCTATATGATGAAATTATTTTACCTTAAAAATTGTCACAATTCCATATAAACTATATAAAATAATTAGAAATTTGAATATTTTTACAAAAATATCGCCAAACATTTTACAGTTTGCATATTAAGGACTATGAAAATTCGCCAAGGAGTTTGGATATGAAGGACTAGTAAGATTCGCCAAGGTTTCTACACTTTAAGATAAATTTTCATCTTTAAAATTTTCCTTGAAATAAACATTGTTTCTTTCTATCATCTGTAAATGAAATAGACATGCAT
>SNQJ01S0171452.1:7754-19184 GCA_010110895.2 Picea sitchensis
TGATTGTTTGTCCATTTGCAATGGGATTTTACCAATTCGACCATTTACGAAATATGGGTGCATATATTTAAGAAAAACATCAGGATCCCTCAAACCCTTCACAATTTTTCATATTTTACCTTGTGTCACCCAACTGAGTCCATCCCATAGAAAACCCATGTCGTGATGTTTTAAAATGTCTCTCCATTTGTCCAGAAAACACGCTCAAAAACCACTGCATTTCGAGAACCGTCACTAACATTTATTCCATAAAATGATCACTTTGTGACGCACTTGTTTATGGAACTCAATGAGGACTTGGAGTTTGAATTTAAGAAAAGTTAAATCTAGATGCATTTGATGTGTTGTTGATACTTGGACTTACCTTTTCACTCCATGTATGATCATTTAATATATTTTAGTTTCTCGTCGATGCTGGCTTTAGTGGAATTCGGAGCCATGTGAATTTGTACTTGGAATACCATATTGGGTTGAAAACCCAATATTTTTAATAAACCCAACTAAAATCTATGCAGGGTCGAGAGTCCTCAAAAATTCAAAATACAAAGATCATACTCATGTTGATCTAATTCAACGGGATTCGATCAGCCCCCAGACCACCGAGGAGTTTTGTTACCTAGATGTATTGGGAAGACTGATGTTTGGTGTCCCCAGTGGCCATGTTTCGCACCATCATCGATGATAGATGTCGACGCCATGTTGGGTAGGTCGTGGTTCTAGCAATGACATGTATTGCCATGATAGTTTTACATGGAGGTTCATGTGTCATTATAGGCCCCACGTGGGCTTAAGTTTGGGAACATATGTGATGAACATGACCTATCAGATCTGGAGACGTTTCCCACCATCGATCTAAGTCAAACGGGTCAATCAAAACCCAGATAACCAAATAAATTTGGATGTGTGGAGAAGCTAGAGGGTCTAATAACCTATATCTTGGTGATTACGTGTTACGCCATGGATAGAGATAGATGGCAGGGTATGATAGGGTCACATGCCAAATGTGCCATCTCATACTAGATCGAGAAAGATCCCATGTATGTGAATACTAGGATTCAACACACAATAGTCTGAAAACCCAACGTGACATCAAACGACGTCATATAATCAGTTCACAATGAACATGTGGCACTATATGATGAACCTCATACTCAGGTGCCAACCTCATGTCAGATCAACCCTTTGATGGATGTGCAAAAAAAAATTTCCCAAGGTTTCGGGACCTGATAAGTTGAGGGTCTAATGGATGAGTTGGAAAGTGCCATGCTTGCAGCCATGGTTTCACTATGGGGTGGTTTTTTTGACACATCATTTTTGCTTTGTATGAGTAGGATGATGTAGAGTCACGTGGATTCCATATGGAAGTACAGAGGATTTTGGCCATTGAAAAACCCAGAAACTTCTAAGGGCCATAACTTTTGATCCAAAGTTATGTTTTGAGCAAACTTACAGTCGTTGGAAATATCTCGATGAGAAGGATAGGATGGTGTCCATTTTAAACAAATTCAAAGAGGTTCAGGAAAAGAAAAAATTTAATACCCCATCCCTTAAAAGTGTATTTAGGGGGTTCGATGTGTTCCAAAGTGGTATCATAGCATGGTTACAACACTAGGCTTAGATGGGCCAAAGATTAGTCTCATGATTGACATATTAAGGCTAGAGATGAGCTTGCTTAAAATAGTGCTCTATGTTTAAGAACTTGTTTACTATCTACACACATTCCATGAGGAGAAGGATAACAGATTGAAACTGTACCTAGGAAATTCTAGTCGAATTTCAGTAGAGGAATTATGTTGTTCCTTTGTCGAACCAATAACTACTCCTACAGGAGTGGGAATACGCTAACAATCCTTAGAGGTAAGATGTGTTTGTGAGTTCTTGAAATGGTAGCATACAGTTGAGGTCTTCTTAAGTACAAGAAGAATAAGTTGGTGGTCGTAATGCTTCTTGTAAGCATGGGTTGTTAGAACCATGTCTTATAATATTATTGTTTGGATAAGGGATAAGACCCTTACGGTTAAATGAATTTAGTATGATTGATGGAATCCCTGGAGATATAATTGCTACTTAAATAAAAAAACCTAAGATCTTGTAAGTATAAGTCCTTGTGTCTAGAGGACTGATAGAAAATGTGTGATATCAGTCTAACTGATCTGTAATGATTGAGAATTTTTTTAGGTAAATTTGGTCATCCAACTAAAGAAGATTCATTTGGACTATTGATAATCCTCATAAGAGAGGTAAACGACTTAGATATGTGATCTAGTTATGAGCTCATGGCTGCACAAATGTGTACCTGTCTACTAACTTAGGTACTTGTTTGTGCATGAAAATTCAAGATATGGATACGATGTAATGCATATAGTAATAAGTAGGTATCTATGAACTTGCAAATAGACATGTTAAACATGTGGTGTGTTGTAAGGTATGGCCTTCTGATGGATCATTTTGGCCTTATGTCAGCAGGAGAGTAACAACATGAATGAAACTCTTAGAATGCTATTGCTTATTTCCTTATGAAGGTAATCCTGTAATGATTAATGAAGGAGTTGACCCAGAATATGGTAAAGAAAATGCTTGGCCATTTTTAGAAGACCAATGGGATAGATTAAACACCTAGAGGTGGATGATGGCCATATATATATGGATTAATTTGTTCAAGTAAGGAGGGAATATAAGAAATAATTCCCTTGATAAAGGTTTGTTGACCAAGAATGGGTTGAAGCATGAAAGGAAGTTGGGTTTGGGAATTTTATTTCCCTGGGTAATGTTGTAAATTACCTAATTGTATCCTTGAATTGTAAATGATTTTATAGAAGTTGGGAAAGAGTGGTCTCTTGTTGGTTGTTGCCATGCAGAAAGGGAAGTACAATTAATGAGTATTCCATTCATACTAGCTATAAGATTGGTTGTAAAACCTGTGAGAGAGATGGTATGGAAGTTTGAAATGTCAATTCATGTGAATAACATGGAAAATAGTGCAAGCAATGAACTTGCATGTTGAGTATCTATGTATGCATGTATATGCTTGAACACATGGATTGAATGTGTTACAGTGTTGCCTAGTATGAAGACTAAATATAAATTTATTTTTGGGATTAGTCATATGGATGAACGTAAGTTCAAATCATAAAAGGATGATGTAAAAACCCAAATCAATGAATAGGATGATATAGAAAGGTGCAAGCGATGCACATATATGATATGTGAGAACATGTATTCTAAAGACATGGTATGACTTCTTGAACAAGTAGTTTGTGGGGAAATATGTGTACTTGCCAGATCTGATTAAGGCCATGGATGTATGGTTGGCCCCACTATTGGAGGGTCTGAGTATCCTATTTAAATAATAGCTTTAGGAGGATGTGTTCCATCCCTCAAGAAGAACTAGTATAAATCGATGAAAAAGTAGATGAGAAAGAAAGGTATGTGTGATGAACAGAAGGCTATATGATTATGCCTTTGAGAATTGCATATGGAAAGATTGTGAACAATCATGAGTAAATAATTTTTAGTAAATATGCATATGGAAATGAAAAGTGTGCTTGTGGTATATACACAATATGATGATGCATGTGTTTTAGTACATAGTGCATGAAAGTATGGTTTGAATACAAACTGGTAGAATAATGTGTGTGTGTATAAATGCACAATCGAAATGCATAATAGAGATGCATGTTGATAGTTCCTTATGGAAAACTCGATAAGAATATGAAATGACAAAGCTAAGGTTGAATCGAGGATGAAGTCATTTTAGATGGTGATGGATATGCAATAAGGAAGTTGCATGTTAAAGAAGTTCCATGTGGAGGAACTGCGTGACAACTCTGCTAGGTGAACAGAGTCACAAGATTAATGACTACTGGAAAATTATGTAGTGGGATGCAAGCCTATCTGTATAATAATCCGGGATTACATTCTAAACATAATGCATACATAGGAGACATGCAAATGAATGTTGACCAATCTAATTGGTAAGTGTGCAGAATGCACAGGTTCACAATTCATTATGAACAAGAAACGCGTTGATGTAGCATGTTGATTTATCCAAGAAGGTCAATATGAACTTGATTAAGCCTGCTCAATGAAGAGACCATGAATATCCCAAGTGGATAGATTGTTGAAGCAAGGAAAAAGAAAAGGTTGAATATTTTTCTCACTTTGAAACTCTGATGCATGAGGCAGAGTTGTATACCCTAAAAAGAACGACTATGAACACAAGCACAATCGGTAAAGAAAAATAAAATAATGAATATGTTTAGTTGAATGATTTTGGTTAAATTCGTGAATGTGAAAAGGCAGAGAGGCCTTGGGAATAGTTCAGTTAAACTGAAAATTCCAGATTGCGTAGAAGGAGTTGGACAAGGGAAGAATCTCTTGACTCCTTTATTGTTGTTATTAAGTTTCTCTAGTATGAGAGACTCATATGCTATTATATGTGAATATTTTGGCATGAGAATGTTGATAGTTGTATGACTGTAGAGACAACTGGAAAATTTGATTGCCTTTGCAGTCATGAAAATAGTGAGGGAAATAAGATGAATGCATAAAGATATGCTAAGGCATATCTGAAATTTTTTTGTTGAATTAAATACTATGGCACGTGAATTTTGGACTTGACATAACAACTGACATAATTTTGAATGTGATGATGCATGTTATGTGTAGGAAATAATTGCAATTGTTGGGGAAAGGGCAACTACCAATGGTGGACGTCCTCAAGCAAGAGAAGAGAAATGCGTGAAAGGTTGTTGAAAAAAGAGAACTGTGAAAGGGACTTTAGAAGTCCCCATGAAGCACCACTGATGAGGTAATATCAGAGAAGGTGTTGGTAGCCATAACAGGTATAAATATTCCATGCCATGTGACATGATAGGTAAAAGGGGTTTGGGTAATAATCCCTTCTGAAATAGTCTGTGTTTTGATGGTATGCATGAGATTTGAATGGTTGTTGTATGCCATTGATACCGAAGTAGGGTATGATTCAAGAAGAAGAACCGAATGATGCAGGTGTGAACCTCTGACAACCAAGGATGATTGAAATCCTTGGAAGAATTCATGAACAAATATATGTCATGAACACATTGCCCAATCAAGGAGTGAATGGGAACAAAAGTGATAAAGAGCAGCACATTGATTGTATGCATTGAGGTAATTAATAAGGTAAGAGAGTGGGCATATATAGGACTTCCCATTGTGGAAGAAGTATCTTCCAGTGCTCTTCAAAGTTGTACAATGGTAAGGAGATAAATTAGGTGATCCTAAGTGTTGGTACCCTGACTATTGGTGAAGACGAATGCTTGAATGCATTTTGGTGAAACCTTCAGTTTCATGTTATGATTTGAGGTTGTGATCAATTCAAAGAAAAAAATACAATTATGTTGTAATAATGAATGTGGACAAAAAATCCATGTGGTGAGAGGTTGGATGAATTCCAACACACCACAACAAGAGTGCCCAACATGAAAAGTAATAATCCAAAATCAATGCAAGGATGCATTGTGTGAGAATGTGGCCATGGGAATTGGCACATTGGTTAAGTTCAATTAATATTTGAATTTCATTGGATGGATTAATATGCTAAAATGAAACATGTAGTGAGGAATGATATTTTCTTGAATGAATGAATGTAATGCAATTGTTAGATTGCATAAATCAAGAATTGTTTGTGATATCATTGGATATGTGCAATGAGAATATATGTGCATGAGAAACTAACAGTTTGTTTGGCTATGTGAAAAATGAATTGCAGGATGAGGGGTCTTGGATATGGCAGTGTTGTAAGTCCATAAGGAAGACTAATGAATGTTGAGCCAAACTGTTATGAGAAGGAAAATATCAGACTTGTGAATCCAGTTCGTGTATGAAACGGATTAGAAACGGAATTGTGAATAGAAAATATTTGGGTAACATATTTGAAATAAATTAGATTGAAATCGATGTTGTGTCTCACGGTTTCTATATGTATGTGATACAAGTGACATAACAGATCTATCCTGGAGGGACAGATGATGGTTGTCAATCTTGGAAAGCATAGAAAAAGGATATTATTGTGACATGAGAACCCTATGGTATGCCATGATCGCCATAAAATAGTATTGTGTTGAGGTAACACGGGCCAGAGGGACGCCTCGGCAAGAGAAAGTCGGAGGGACACCTCAACTGTAAGACTCGAGGAAGTATCAATTTTTTTTTATTCTGGTGTGAGAAAACCTTGGCAAGGCAAGATGGATCACTCGAGGGACTGTATAGCAGAGAAGGGGATGCCTGAGCCTGGTCCTGGAGGGTGAGTGACCACAAGGAAGAGGACACTTCGATAGTTTTAGTAATATGTTGATTATGATCATGCACGTTGTTATCCCTAAAGTCTACACCTGACTGCTATAATACATAGCTAGGGAAACTCAGGTATTGCAATGATTTAATTTGTAGGTCATGGTTGGTTGGAAGTTTGAGAATATGATAAATCTCATCAACTAAGTCTCAAATAATTAGTAGTACTTTACATAGTCAAGGGAATTCACTCTGATAGCTAGACAAATGAGCAATAGGATATCGAAGAATGGGAAACAAATATGCATACCTAATCTAACATTCTACTAAACTTATGCATTCACCAGGAAGATTTTCAAAATTAAAATGATATTTCAAATCTAAAACAAGTATTTAAAAACAAATTACAAGAGACAAGTGATTGACAGTAAAATTTTTACTATAATCAAAGCTTAATCTGTGTAGAAATTAATGCATTGCAGAAATCCCCATTGTATTCAAATAAGTCAATAAAATAGAGTTACATAGATACACATTCCAACCAGAAGAACGTTTGAATCCCTAAGTACAAAGTGTCACAGGCTAAAAGTCTCCTTCAACTATCATTTCTAGATTCCGACTCTCACCCATTGAACCCCCCTTTGTCTTATCATAGGAAGATCCCCTTTTTCCTATCTCATCATACATCGATATACCAAGATTTTAGATCATAATCATGAACTATATGTGGAAGACTATATCGAAATAAGGAGATATGAGCTGATAACAAAAAACACTAATTCTTAGGTCAATATCCTCTTTTTATGGATCACTTCTTTAACTTTTGAAAAATAGCCTTTGATTCACAACTGAATGTGATTCGAGTTTGCAAATATGGAGGAAAATATGCAAGGGAGGTAGCCTCATAATCTTCATCTTGATTGGGTCTTCAAAATCTATGATCTTCAAACCTGGCACAAAGCAGACTTTTAGATTTTTCTGTAGTGCATTTAACAGTTTCCAAAACAGGGGCGCTACAGAAAGCACAACTTTTATGTAGTGCACATTTTTGTAGCATATCCAATGCACGAACAATTATCAAATCTATTATTGAGTGTGCTTGGACGCCTAAGCACTTTCTTCATCGATGTTCTTAGGTTTAATTGTGAGCTTGAGTACTTGGCATTTTAGATGCTCTCCCTTTGAATTTCTCCTGCTTTGCTTTGTACATTAGGGTTCCATAAATCATTGAAGAAGGAAATTTAATCTTTGAGCTGATAACCTTTTCTTAGAGTAATCTATTTGTGTCTAAAACTGGGAGATTTTCATAAAATATTGCAATTGGAGGTGCTTATTGCAGCTCTTCACTAGAGGATATGTGAAGTGGTAAGGCATTAGGCATGTAATCCATGTGCAACTAGTCATGAGGCTGCAATAATAATGTGGGTAACATAAATAATAATGGCCTTTCTTGTTGTTGTTGAAGATGAGATGATTCCTCATAACTAACTGATCTTCGTCACAAATAGTAGGATCTTTAATCAACTAAGCTTTCATGGTGATTGTTTGTCCATTTGCAATGGGATTTTACCAATCCGACCATTTATGAAATATGGGTGAATATATTTCATAAAAGCACTAGTATCCCTCAAACGCTTCACAATTTTACATATTTTCATGCTACCCACCCAATTGAGGCCATCCCGCACAAAACCCATGTCGTTATTTTTGGAAATGTCTCTCCATTTGTCCAGAAAACGTGCTCACAAACCACTGCATTTCGAGCACTGTCACTAGCCTTTATTCCATAAAATGATCACTTTGTGGCGCACTTGTTGATGGAACTCAATGATGACTTGGAGTTTGAATTTAAGAAAAGTTACAGCTCGCATTTGATGTTCTATTTATACTTGGACTTACCTTGGCACTCCATGTGTTGGCATTTTATATATTTTAGTTGTTTGTCGGTGTTGGCTTTAGTGGACTTCATAGCCATGTGACTTTATACTTGGAATACCAAATTGGGTTGAAAACCCAATATTTTTAATAAACCCAACTAAAATCTGTGCAGGCCCAAGAGTCCTTAAAAATTCAGAATTTAAACCAAAATTTCAAAAAAAATTAACAAAATTTAAATTTTTGCCAATGAAAAAAATTAGTGCTAACACACACCATGCATATGTCAAGGGAAACAGTGATTCGAGTTAATGAGACATCCATATGGATGAAAATCCATAAACTACATAGATAAGTATTATGTTTATTGCAAATTTCCTCTTGAATTATGAACAGTAATAAAATGTTTATGCGTGAAATTATGAATTGACATGCTTGTTTTTTGAAATTGTTGTAGGCATGTGCTAAATTCCAAGAGTCTGGGAAAGGACCAGACCAAGAAAAGGAAGATGATGTTGAAGCAACTGAAGGATAAAGGCATGGAAAGTGTTACTGAGAAAGAACACTAAAGATGGTGTTCCTTTGAAGGGGGAGGGGATTGTAACACCCCTTCCCTAAACCCCTGATTATGTGTAATTAATCATAGTTAATGATTGTCATGCCATGGAATGTGAACAATCTAAATCTATTATTACTTTAATTAAGATTTCCAACAACGCATTGTGGGGGTGGAGCCTTGAAGTACTAGCCATGATACCACTAGAGGAAAGGGTGAGGAAACCTAGAGAGGGGTTCATTATGCTAAAGATGACCCAAAAACTCCTTGTTGATAATATTTTATATTCAGATTATTTTCCTCAGGCCTAATCTCAAGGAAAATAAGTTAATGAGAAAAGGACTGGTGGTTGAACAAAAAACTAACTCAATGAATGGAAGCATGGAGGGCTTGGCTAAGACAACAAAAAACTGTTAGCATGAAGTACCACAAAGTGTCATCTCTCTGCAGCCCCGGATTGACCCATGGGTTACCTTCTAATAGGAGAAAAGAAGGACAGGTCGGAAACCTTCATGGGAGGGGGCGTGCAAGAAAACGAATGCAAGAGTGTGTGCATGGGGACCTTTTTTGTCTGAGAAGGAAAAGTTGGGTATGTGTGTGCAAGAGAGGAGCTCTAAGTTCTTGGGTTTGAATATCAAACCTGTAGAAAAGGAATTGGTGTGAGTCCAAAAATCTTGACCTAAGTTGAGAAGGCTACGATCTTGATACTAGGAGAGTATCTAATAAACCCTGTTAAATCCTGAGCTAGGTGGGTGTGGGAAAATCTCTACCAAGAGTAGTGTGAAGGAGAGTGTCCTTCCAAATTTGATGAGAACTAGAGAGAGGGAAGAATTCATGTTAGAAAAGCAGGATCACGAAGTAATAATATAAAACAAATGCGGAAATAAAAAATAGAAGATACACAATAAAACATAGACATAGATATATGTGTTTCACCCAGTGTGAGCTATGTCCACCGGATAAATTTCCAGGTCCTTCCTTTATTATTATCCAACAAATGAAGGGATACAACCTACAACACACCCATTGTAACTTCCTCTTCTTTCTCTCGCAGTATCCTCTCTCATAGTACAATATTCGCCAATGATACGCAACCACAATACAATTCCTTCATAAAAGAGGGTTGCCTTCTAGAGAAAAAAAACCCTAACATAACTTCTACCATCATATTTGCGACCTTAAAATGAATGGTCCATATTTACTATGAAATTACAATATACATTTACAAGGAAAATTTTCCTTCAGGGGCTTCGCCCCCTAGCCCCCTCGCATGGAGGGGTGTACTATCTTCATGGGGTATAAACACGGCTGAAAATAAAGACCTATGAATCAGGAAGATAATCAGGCTCCAAAACCAACAATCTCCCACTTGGAGATTGATCACAACAACTCCACCGTTGTTGTACTTGTTGGACTATGATCCACCTTGGATCTGGAAAATTTCTCATGTTCACCTTCATGCTTGAAGACCGACTGAAACTGAGCAGGAACTCAATTTCTCCCTAGTTACACCCTTTGTTAACATATCTATAGGACTTTGGCTAGTGTGTATATTTTCCAACTTCAAATGTCCATCTTCTAAGATGGATCGTATGAAATGGTACATGAGATGTATATGCTTAGTCTTCGAATGGAAGGTTGAGTTCTTTGCAAGATGAATGGCACTCTCGCTATTACAATACAACTTGTTATTCTCTTGCTTCTTTCCCAATTCCTCCATAAACCTCTCTAACAAAATCATCTCTTTACTAGCCTCTGTAGCGGCAACATACTCTGCCTCTGTTATTGAAAGTGCAACAACCTTTTTCAGTTTCGAAATCCAACTTATTGTTGTTCCACCTACAGTAAAAACATACCATGTGGTGCTCCCCCTACTATCTTTATCACCTGCCATATTTGAATCAACATATCCCTGTAGAACAGTCTATGAACCTCCAAAACATAATGCATGAGTAGCGGTATCTTTCAAATACCTAAGAATCCACTTTATTGCCTCCCAATGTTATTTACCTGGATTTTTCTTATACCTACTCACAACTCCCACTGCATGTGAAATATTTGGCCTTCTGTAAACCATCGCATACATCAAGCTGCCAATTGTTGATGAATAAGGGACCCTAGACATGTATTCTATCTCCTCCTATGTCTTGGGACACATTTATTTGGTTAATTTGAAAGGGTTGGCCAAAGGTGTACTAATTGGTTTTTCATTATGCATCATAAACCTCTCCAACACCTTCTCTATGTTCTCACCCTGAGACAATTTCAATTTGCAATTTTTCATGTTTCTTGTTATTCTCATACCGAGGATTTTCTTTGCAGCACCCAAATCCTTCATCGCAAATGAATTAGCTAATTTCTTCTTGAGCACATTTATATCCTGCATATTAGACCCTGCAACAAGCATGTTATCTACATACAATAGAAAGATAATATAGCTTCCATTTTCTATCCTTTTAAAATAAATCCAATGATCAGAATGGCATCTACTATAACCTTGTTATGGCATAAACATGTCAAACTTAAAATACCACTGCCTTGGAGCTTGCTTTAGTCCATACAAGCTCTTCTTCAACCTGCATACCAAATTTTCCTTCCCTTTGACCTCATACCCATGTGGTTACTGCATATAAATATCTTCCTCCAAATCCCCATGGAGAAAAGTTGTTTTTACATCTAACTATTCAAGATGCAAATATTATACTGCCACAAGCCTTAAAATAGTC
>SNQJ01S0171455.1:8111-20522 GCA_010110895.2 Picea sitchensis
AAAGAAGGTATTGCTCCTTGTATCCTCATAGTGTGCTATCATTTCTTCCGTGAAAATTTTCCAAGTGATGAGTGATTTGCGAGAACAAAGCCATCAATACCATACAAATTGATTAGGTTCTAAATATAAAGAAATAATTTGTACCTTTTGTGTATGTGGCACATTATGTAGATCAAAGAATTGCTCCATCTGAAGTATCCATGTTATTGGGTCCTTGCCATCAAACTTCCTCATATCGATCTTAGGAACGTGGTTGGTATTCAACCCAAAGTTGGAGTTTCTCGATTCTTGATTCACCTTCCTTGTGTCCTCATCATGAATTTCATGGGATGAATTTTCACTTTCAGGTGTCTTCTCAGTTATGAAATGTTTCAATACTTGCATGATATCCTCATTTAAACCATCCATCTTTGCCTCCAAATTAGCTTCCATCTCTTGTAGTTCATCTTTTGTTACTATCTTATTGTGTAAATCATTTATGTCCCTACACATTTCTTCACCTTCATCAAGAGTCCAAGTAGGATTGTCTGGAGGCTTATTTGGTGTAGAAGTTCCCTTTTTGGGTGGCATGTTGGCCAAGTATCACTTTTGAACCTTGATTTTGAGGTGGCTCTGCTAGACAATCTTTATTCTATTGTATCTCCCAAGTTTTGGCCCTTATGGGATTAAATTTTTTTTTTATGTAGTTCTTTGATATTTCTTCTCTGCAATGCCATAGGTCTGATCAAAATTGGATGTGCCAAGTTGAATTTACAATAACTTCCCCACAACTTGTCGATTTTTGGCCTTTCCAGGAGATCTCACTTGTATAGCGTGCTACACACAAAATGTTTGATATAAAATTTTGAAACTTGTACCAGAAATACTAAATACTTTCCACGATCCAATGAAACTAGTCCCACTCAATTTGGATACTCTAGGAATAAGTTATGATTGTTTTACCTGGAACACCTTCTTGAGACTAGTCAATAGGAATAATCAGATACCCTATCTTACACAGGGTGTATCTACAAATTTAAGATGACCTAGAAGATGAAATTTTTACCATAGATACCTTATTAATTTATTTGAATATCCTCTCGATTTCAAGGTCTGAAATGATACATAATTTTTTTTTTAGTGAAAATTCTGCAATGACTGAGTTCAGGATCATTCCATAACCCTATCTTGTACAGGCTGTAGCTCCAAAAGTATAAGGTCTCAGGAGATGACATTTGAACCCAACGTACCTTGATCTGTCTAATAAATATCCTCCAAGATATTCCTTCTAAAACGTTGTATAAAAAAAGTTATAGAAAAAATTCCAAGGTGTCTCAGATGTAGCAGCGAAACCCTAAGACCTTGAGCTCTGATACCATATGTTAAGAACCAAATATCAATATATCATAGAAAAACCTCAGGAAAAGTACTCAATGCATTGAAAAAGAGATAATTTTAGATGATAAGCCTCTTCGAGGGGGAAACCTCCTTTTACCACACTTAAATGTTCAAGTACAAGATGATTCAAAATGAAAATGTCTCCTTGGTATATATAGGAGACTAGGAGTTATAATTACAACTAATGGCCTAAAGCTAACATAAATAAAATAACATTACTAATATAATATGCCCCAATTAAGGGGTAATGAGCCAATATTAGGGCTTAACAGTAATGTCAACAAAGGAAACTGGTACCTCAAAGTACCAACAGTATTATGGGCGTATAGGACGACATGAAAAAATTTGATAGGACACACACCATTCAAACTAGTCTATGGCCAAGAAGCAGTAGTGCAATTAGAATTTTTAGTACCTAGCTTACGCATAGTAGCTATCACACAAATGACCGAACGAGGCGCAATACAGAAAAAAATGTATCAGATATTGTCAATGGAGGAAGACCGAATCCTGGTAGGATTCCATCAACAAGTGAATAAGGGTAGAGACAAAGCTTGTCACGATCTATACATCAAGAAGAAGATGTTCAAGGAAGGATATCTAGTATTGATCTATGACAACAAATTGTTTCAGCACCCAGGAAAGCTGAGAATGCATTAGTTAGGACCATACGAGGTAAAATCTGTAACAGATGGAGGGGTTTTACAGTTAATATATTTATAAGGCACAGACCTCAAAGGAATAATCAACGGGAGTCGACTAAATTTGTACAAGGACGGTCAACCACCCACCACACAGTTAAAAAAAAAAAAAAAAAAAGAATTGAAAAGCACATAGCATGCCAAAGATAGAAAAGATACATGACGTTTGAACCACAAATGCATCAAAGGCAAGGAAAATGGTTACATACCAAAGAAAAATGAGCGGGAAATAGAAAGTCGGAAAAAGCAGTATGACAGGACAACACGAACAGAAATTAAAGAATGGCAATAACTGATGGAACATCACATTAAACACGCCAACTGGAAATGGTAAAGTAAGCGTAATCGAAAGTATGAAATAACTACAGATGCATTGAACCCAAAATTGTGGTGCATTAATAACATAATGGAGGAAGCTTCCTCGACAAGCTTCATGACAAGCCCATACAACACGTGATCATGGAAGAAACTAGTCTATTCATGAGAGGAGAATAGAGAGAGAGAAACAACAAATAGAATGAACAGAGAGAGACCAAAGATCTTACCAAAGTCATTCAAACTTAGCAAACATTCGACAGTCACCACTATGGCACCATTGAAGCCCGCAGAACCAGGTCGGACAGCCAGACTGACCAGTGTTCAAACTAGGTCATGAGGATCGTGGAAGAAAACGAGCAACAACAAACGAAGATATTCAATATCGATGAGATCCCATCCCCAAATATGATATCGTTGAACTCTACACCGATACCAGAAGAGATTCAACAGCCACAAGAAGAGGCCATGAAAGAGGATATGCTAGCAGTGGCAAAAGAGCCTCTGAACGAGGAAGTGGAAACCCAATGGGAAGTGAAATCAGAAAGCATTGAAGAAGATGTGGAAGTTAATGGAATGACATAGAATGGGAGAAACAATTAAACTAGACGATTCATAGGCACCCAACCTAGGTCAACCAATAGAGGATACTACTGGAACTACCTCGGCTTGGCCAGAGTGGCTTACAGGGGAGAAACCAGGAGTTTCTAGAACTTTGAACCAACCACCACAACAAGAATACAGAGTTTTGATACTGAGCTCACCTCGCAAGAAACCGACAACAGAATTTGTGCTACCATGCATACCATATGAAGTATAGGTAGATCTACAACTATTGGGTCATGTCGAGAAGCTCAATTATTCTGACCATTATGTATTAGATGAAACCAAGTACCCAGAACTTGAGCCGAGGGTTTTTATGTAGAACATAGTGGTAAACCAACTTGGAGAAACGATCAACCAACCACAACAGTGGGTAGCTCGACTGGACAGAACAAGAATTTTAGGTTTATTCAAACTTCCACATTTTGGCAGAGGCCATTACGCGACAATATGCATCAAGAATATGTTAGAAGTCACGCACGGAGGGGATATATGGCTGGACAAACATGTCCCCATAATTGTTGAGCTTACCGCATAGATAACAAGACTACCCAGCTGGGGTATGGATACCGTGCTTATTCTGGACGACAAATCCAAGGAGAAAGCGTTAGCAGAGGAAATGAAGAAGAAATATGGTACTTCCAGGGGAACAAGAGGCATTATGATCAAACGGATAAACAATGTAGCGACATAATTGGTCGCAAATATGTTATCCTGTAAATTGTTAAGAAAATGCCACAAAGATGAAGTATCAACAGGAGTCATCGCAGTTGCAGCTCAGTGTGCAAAAGGCACCTTCGTGAGCTAGGCGCCTTATATATTAAACTTGTTCCAAGTGTTCTGCAAGGATGCACATGACCTAGGTATAGAATTCCATTACTCATGGCTTCTCACCCTCATAGCCTTCATGAGATGGCGGGAACCAGAGTATGTAATTTTTTGTACTAGACTTCATCTAGCGAGAGCGAGATATATATTACGGAGATCTGGGCCACAAGCCAGGCATAAGAGGGACAATGGAATTGTATTTGAAGCATACCTATGTGACATATAGGAAGCTATCAATCGATGATGGAGAATAACACTAGAGGTTGTCGTGCGATATGGGGACATCACTAACTTTTGGGATACATGTCAAGCCATGTGGATACCACTAAGGCAGGATATAGATAACCAGTGGCTATAGATGTTCTATGGCATCATAGAGGGTGACAACGATATGGTCATCAGTGAATGGTTTGATGAATGGGGAATCCCATCCATTCCCCAGGAAGTACGGGAAAGAAAAACAGAAGGAGAGGCAACACAGGCGGAAACACAGCCTCCGCAAATCCTAGTGCCCAAGAAACCAAGGATAGGCTAAAACAATTCTACTCAGGAAGATGAAGGGTCAAAGAAAATAGGAACCTAGAAGGGGCAGAAAGAAACCAATGGACAACAGAAACAAGCTAGGGGAGCACAGGAGACTGCCCCAAATCCCATCACACAGGAACCAGGGGGAACTAAGAGACTGGTTGTACATGAAGCAGGCATGTGCAAGAAATCAAAGGCCCAATGAGCATCACCGAACTATACGATCACAAAGGATGATGGAGAAATGATCGCCAGAATGGTCCAGGATTGTCTAGCAGAAGATTTCGATCACGCAACACATCACAGGGATAAATTGCAAAAAGAGATGGAATAAATGGGACAACTCCTCAGGACACTCAGGGAGGCCCACATAGAAAGTATAAGTATATGCATAGAGTCATTTAAAACACAGACCAACGAAAGAGTGGAGGTAGAAGAACGATACCCAATCCTTACAATGCCACACACACATGAATTGATCTACATCAAACCTAGGATGTTGCTCATGGAATAAATTGTGGGATAGACATCATTGAAGAAATTGGACCACATCCAATTGGTCTTGACATGGATTCCATCAAGGGAAATATACAAAATGTAGGTCAGCGTCAACCACGAAATGCAGTCTGAGGCACATAAACACGTAGTCGAGCAACAACAAGCAACAAAGAAGCAGGAAGCATTGGAAAAAGATTGTGAGCAGGCCAAATCCAAAACTCAGGAGGAGAAAGAACACAATAACGAATTGGAATGAAGAGTGGGATTTTTTTTTGGGAAACTTCCAAGCATTGAGCAAGGAAATGAACTCCCAGCTGCAGAAAATATCGACCAGATTGCGTAGGAATTTGATCGATATCATAAGGAGATCGAGGGTCTTCGAGAACAACTCACACCAACAAATCCACCGAAAGTAAAGGAGCAAAGGAAGCATGAAGCAACGACGTAACTGAAGGAGATAGAGCAGCAGGTTATCAAAACAACATAATTATTCGATAAAGCAACGCAACTTTGGACAAGGTTGGAGGAGGATCCGTAGGTCCAACACTAGGACAAGGAAGAGGAGAGGAGAAATGCAACGATCCAAGAACTCAAACAATAGAAGAAGACCAGATCAATCCAAAAACAAGTTAAAGGGATGCAAGAGATAAATAAGATGGAGGTAGAACTTATCACTGTGCAAACACAAAAACATGAGTGTCTGGCTCAAATAGATCCACTACAGGAACAGGTAGCATAAGTACTCACACAGGAAGAAGGATATAGAACACAGATAGCACAAACACAGGAAGAATGTGCAGGATTATTAAGCGATGAAGTGGTAGTTCAAGTAGTGGATACCATTAAGGAGAAGATTGCGCAGGGACTAACAAAAGCAGTAGAGCTGAAGGAAAAGTTCTAGATGATCACTGAGGAGATTGAGGTAGCTCAAAAAGATTAGGTGACTCAGTACAAGTCACATGTCAGTAATGGGGGCCTGTTGGCACCATGCCGAAGTAGAAAGAAAGAAGATCGTGGGAAAGAAAGCGTGCAGAAACATAAGTAACAACTGGAGAAAGAACAACATGCGTGCATGAAAGAAAGTGTGCACAAGGAAAGCAATAGTTGGAGGAAGAGAAACACCCTTGCATGGGAGGAAGACCTAACATCAGTAGGTTTAGGGTTTTGGTAATTTTTGGTAAGAAGGATAAAGAGCCTGAAATGTATAAATATAGATACACAGGTATCATATAGAGGTTGGTTGATTGAGTTTTATATATTAGGTTGGAATTTTTTATAGTAAGTTTATTGTTTTGTAAGGGTTCGGGTTCTTATAACATTCCATTAGAGAAATACATGAACATAGGTGTTATGAAATATTTTTATGTACCACTTTTGTAAGATGTTGAGCTATAGGAGAGGAGAAAAGGTAGATATGAGGATTAGATTGTAGGTTGGGGAGCCTGGTGCGATCTATTTCACCTCATATAGATCTTACCCATCTGAGGAAAATTGTAAATGCGCGGTGCCAAAAATGCAGAACTACCATAATAGAAGAGCCAAGAGACAAATATTTGTGGATGTAGAATTGGAGGGGGTGAACCACAATAATATCTGTGTAATGTGATGAATGCTTGCATACCTTTACTTTCTTTCAGTAGTTTATTGTTATGCTTAATAAATGAGTTAATATATTGTTATGGAACACAAATATGTTGCTCGAGAAGTAAACTATGTAATGGAAATGTGTACCCGTGAGGAATAGGTAGATTGCCTTCATAGTTCATAGTGCATTTCTCTGGTTAAAAAATCCATATCTCATACTCAATCCTAGGTTGTAAACACCTGATTCTTACAACCACCCATTTAAAGCTATCTCGGGTGAGACTGCGCAATGCATTCTGTGTACTATGTTGCCTTCTGGTTTACCAGGAGGGTTGATAGTTTTAGAGGCTTTGTTGGTAACCTAAAAGATATGAACCTTGGGTAAACAACTCAGATAGTACAAGAGAGCAGTCAAAACCAATAAGAATTTAACATAAGGTGTTGTTGTATCAATTGGTCATCCTGACACAATAGCTCAAGGAAGGAGATTTGAAGGGTTGATCCATGATACTCTACACGAATGAGGAGTGGGGGCCAAGAGGGAGAAATTGGACATTCTTCTAGCCATCCATGTATCCAAATCATTCCATGGTTGAGTAGGTCTCGTGTTGTAGACAAAGAACCAATTGAGTCATCCAAGGAGATTCACTTAAAGTCTTAATTGGACAAGAAGAACACACCCCCAACAATGTCATCACGCTAGCTTCAGTGGTAAAAATATATTTTTTACCCCAAAAAATATGCCAAAATCAATTGTAAATATGGAAATTGTTAGAATACTAGAGGCAATATCAAGAAACTAACATGCAGTTTTTCAGTTTCAAGAAGCAATATTTGTTGAAATGAATGGTTTTCGCTCAAATATAAGAATTTATAAATCAACATAAGGAGTTTATTTTTATGGTTGTCACTTTTGGGAATTTAAGAGTATCTTATAACCATAGTTGTTTGATAAATATCCCCTCAAACACAGACATATTGTTAAGGTTGTGGGCTTCAAGAGATTCATCCCATGCATTATGTTTCAGTCTGTGCTTCTTTTTGTACATGTATTATTGTAAAGACACCATTTCATTTTTGGCTTCTTGTATCAGTTCAAAATTAATAAAATATCAAGAAACAAGTTATATATCATGTTTAGTGTAACTATGTGTTTGTTGGCATAGGCCATTTTGTGGAAAAGCACAACAATTATTGAATAGAATTAGAAAATGGACCAGAAAAGGAGTGTGCACCAGGAAATAGGAAAAAACAACGCAAGGAGGAAGGAAATTCAAAGGAAGGAATAAGGACATGGATCAACCATGCAAAGGGAGTTAGAAAGTGGAAAAACCTAACTCACCTAGGGTTAGTGGGTTAGGGTTTTAGTCATTGTTGTAACGGGTTTTAACCCATTTTTGTAGTATAAATATGTATTGTGAGATCTGAGGAGATCTAGTTTTTTGGAGTGAAGCTAGTGATGAGAGAATTTTTTAAGAAACATATTTTTTGAGAGTTGTGGAGCTAATAGAGGGATTATATTTGAGTCATTTTTTTGGAGAAAAAAGTATGCATTGTAACTGAGGGTAAGGTTGCAAGCTGCGGATATTGGTATGACCTTGTCATCCTCACTATTCTCACTTATACTCATATGTAATGCATTCTATGTTATGAATTTTGATGAGGAATAATAAAAGAGAAATGAATGCTAGATATTTGTTGACGTAGCCTAGTTATGTTGAATGGATAAATATGTTAGTAGTAAAAAGAAATGCACACTAGAATAGTCATGATATTTACTGCAAAATGAAATTCAATGAATGCAATGAGTATAAAATGGTAGATATGGATTTAATGATGTGTTAGAATAATAAATATGATGAATGTTGAGTTTGAAAGAATGTTTGTGATCCCAAAGAAAGATCCCTTCTAGGATTGTAGACATATGGGTCTTGCACTCACCCATAATCCATCTCGAGTGAGACTTTAATGTGAACTTTGTGCACAATGTTGTCTTCTAGTCTCCAAAAGGGTCGATGGTTTGTAGGGTTTTGTTGGAAACCTAAAGTAGAACCTAGGTCATCCCAAAAAATCCAAAAAATGGTTATGTTTCCAACTGGAACTCAGAAGAACAAATTGGAAGGGACTTGTTGAGAAGGACAGTGAAGGGAATGTGGTATTAGAAGGGGATTTTCAGGCCATGGAATACAACTAAGAAGAATATTGAATGATGGTTGGAAACAAAAGAGCTCGAATTTATGCATAAGGACAATAGAAACCCTAAGTATACTCTGCGCTAGTATTTGGAGAGGTATGTATTTAGTGATCTTCATGTGCCATTTTTCTGTTATTTTCTAGAGTTGTTACAGGAGTGGATACTAATATTGAAGGAAAATCATGCAAATAATTGGATAAGACCAATAGATTAAACTAATAAGAATATTGCATAGCTGGAGAAAGTTAAAAATAAATTCACATGCGTAGTGGATTTCTCGCTAGAAAACATTATTGATGGATTTATTACCAAGTTTGCAGTCGATGTTTCGAAGTCATATACTGCTGCAGAGTAGGATTTCTTGAAGGGATTGAGAGGAAGGTATATTATATCACTTTATATGTTGATCAATATTTTACTTCATGATAAAGGAGTGATGATAATGGAATCATACAACTAAATAAATCTATGCGCATGGGGAGACTGGAGGAAGCACTAAGGACTATATGATCTATATAGAAGGACCTGGATAGAGGTCAAAAGAAGGAAGAAATGGACCCCATTATGATGGATGAATATCATATCAAGAAAATAATGAACAGATCGGGAATGATGCATAGCGGAAAACCATACCAGTATAAGATCAATAGTAAAAAGAGGGCAATAGTCAAACGAGAGGGATTTGATAGTGATGAAGAGGAGGTAAAGGATTATCATTCTATGAGGAATATTGAGGAAATTATGCATGCCACATATGATAGAAAAACCAGAGGTCAAAGATCCGGTGCAGAAGAAGGCTCTCCATTCCAGATCAAAATTAGTGTGGAACCCACAACCCCATGTGTGACTATGAAATTTGAAGATAAAGAATAATTTAGAAAACCACCAATCAATAGCATAAATATTTTAGTAGGACAAGGGTCTAGTCAAAATTCAAGTGGAATTACAGATTCAAGTAGCAATAGTTAGTTATCTACATCGCATGGAGGTGGTACAACAAATTTTACAATGACAAGACTTGATCTGACTATTCGGTTATGAGAGTTTCATGGAAAAGATTCAGAGGACCATGGTGTGAAACATGTAGAACACATGGACATGATCTTTATCATCTTCTCATGATGAAAAAGTACCAAAAAATGCCCAAGAGTACATTCTGCAATTTTTGCAAGTATGTGGGACATGAAAACAAGGATTGTCAAACTTTGGAAATGATGAAGGAAGGACCGTAGATGCTTATAGGATGTAAGATGAACCAATGAAAGGTCCACCTATGCAGCAGTATAATAACATGAAATAATTTACAGCTCCACCATAGTATACTAATTCACAACAGTTTACAATGCCACCTCAATATAATCATGTACCACAGTATAATACACTCCACACAGATAATCAAGGAAACATAGGAGGATTCATAGGAGCAGGCTATGGAGGAAGAGGATTTGGAAGAGGTATAGCACTAGTAAACTGTCAAAATTATCAGCAACCTAGTCATTATGTAAGGGATTGTCCACTGCCATGGGTGACATGCATGTAATGTCATGATACAGAATACCTTCCTACAAGTTTGACAAGGATATAGGAACAAATGAATCAAAATAACTAGAATGTCAAATGGATTGGTGCAGAAACTAGAGAAGATGATGTGAAGAAGTTCAATATAGTGACTCAAGGAGGAACCGATATAAGATCATATGAAACAAATAAGAATAAGGACCAACATCAATGGGTTAGAAAGAATACAACACCTCAACAACATTTTGATGCGTGCAAGGAAAATGAGACATTCAAGAAATCCAAACAAGATATTTTGCAGGAGAATATTGATTCTACTTTAGGTACAAATCCAGAAGATGATGTACCAACATATGATATGCCTCGTCTGTTTGATCATACCAGAAGAGATCAGCCTTTAGAACAAGTGAGTAATCTAAGAAACTTTCTAGTGTCTTGCTTGAAGGTCCAAATTTATAGTTAGAATATTTTGTTGCACCACTGAAGATAAATAAGGTAAATATTGGAACACAAGAGAATCCAAATATTACAAGTATTGGTGACTATTGGGACAACTAGACAGTAGAAAGAATAATAGATTTACTGCGTGATTATATTGATCTATTTCCAACAACATTTTCAAAAATGAAAGGGGTAGGAGGATAAATTGGAGAAATGAAGATTCCTCTGCGACCATATGCCAGACCAATAAGATAGAGACCATATAGGTGGAATCCAATATACAAATAGAAAGTGAAGGTAAAGATTGATAAAATTTTAGAGGCTGGTATAATAGAACCTGTTGAAGAATCTGAGTGGATTATCCCTATGGTAGTTCAAGAGAAGAAGAAAGGGGGAATAAGGATCTATGTAGACTTAAGGAAGTTGAATGATGTATTTATGCATTATCTCTTCCCTACTCCATTTACATATGAGGTATTGGATAATGTATGAGGACAAGAAGCATACTCATTTGCTGATGGATTTTCAGGGTATGACCAAATCATAATAACACCAGAAGATCGTCACAAGAATACACAATGATGACTTTTGGATTGAAGAATGCCCCTGCTATTTTTTCAGGGGTAGTGGTAGTTCCATTTAAGGATTTTATACATAAATTTTTGGAAGTTTATCAAGATGATTGGACAATATTTAGTTTATTAAAATATCATGTTGAAGTTTTAAGATTGATTCTAGATAGATGTAGACAATGTCAAATTTCCTTGAATATTAAGAAATGCATATTCAATGAACCATTTTGGATTTTGTTAGGACATTTGGTGTGTAAATAGGGCCTGCTGGTTGACCCTGGAAATATTGTTGTCAGTGTGAATTTACCACCACCTAAGTCAGTGTGCCAATTAAGAGCTACCCTTGGTCATAAAGGCTATTATAGAAATTTCATAAGGATCTATGCACAAATTACTATGCCCATAAATAAATTGTTAAAGAATGATATCAAGTTTCAGTGGAATGATGAGTGCCAACAAATTTTGGATGTAATAACCCTAGTTTGAACCCCAAGTGTACATATAAATGTAACTGTAATTTACATATAATTTGGTGAGCTGATGGTACAAGATATTTGGTTTGGTTCTGCACACATTGAGTTAGTGCGTGTGAATCTCACACCAAAGGAGTGCGCACATTTGAAATTGAATATAACACGTATTTTAATGTATTTAGTGCACACCTATGTAAGTGCATAGGGATGGCACATAAAAAGAGGAACAACTTAAAGTATATAGTACACACCAATGTAAGTGTGCAAGGATAGTGCGCTAAAAGAAGAATGCTCACATTCCAGGATTTCATGCACATCGGCTTAGTGTGCGATTTTGAGGACAAAGAGCCTTTTATATGTATGCTATGTTATAACGTGCACCTATGTAAGTGCATGAGGGTGGTGCACTAAAACAAGAGTGTGTGCATCCCAGTATTTCAGTGCACACTGGTTTAGTGCACGATCTTTGTGTTTTTTAGGTTAGTGATCCTAGATGCAAAAAGACTAGACTTTTGTACTGAAAATATAAATGTAATCACATGTGAATATAATGAAAAAACATCATTGTGACAGACCAACCATGTAAATGAGTATGGGTGGATAAACTCTGTTATTTGAGGATGTTGGGACCACATATTCTACCTTTTTGCCCATACTTTTTGCCATTATTATACCCTTCATCACCTGTATTTAGACTCATATTATCACTTTATCTGATCACTCCAAGGTATACAACGTCCTTTCTCATCACTATATGTTTAATTCGTTTTGCATAATACTTT
>SNQJ01S0171455.1:20532-33942 GCA_010110895.2 Picea sitchensis
ATTTCTTTACTACAACACTAAGTGCTTTTGAAATTGAGCATATATAGTGCGCAGCTATCTTTGAAACAAAAGACTTCCCTGGGTTGATAATTTATGTTTCACTTGGTTGTTTAAAATTAATTAAGCAATTATAGTGACCAACAGAGGATAAGGGGATAAGTTAAGGGGGCTTAAACCCAATATAGTTCTCAACATGAAAAGTGTCAAGTTGGGAACATGCATCCATATAGTTTGGACTTAGTACATTTTTTCCTATCATTCAAGGGGGAGGGACTTACTCACTCATTTTTCATCCATATCCTGATTTTACTATAACAGATACCTATACTTTGGTTAGCTTGGGAGCTGGACTGAAGAGGTGGGTTGTTAGGCTCGTAGGATATTGCATTATCTCCAAGTGAGAGAATTATAGGGAATTATTTTCTAAGGTGCCAAATTTCAACGACATGGATCTAAGACTTCATTTATGACCTTGTGTTGAAGCCCCAAAAGGAAACTAGGAAACTGAAGGACTATTGAACAGAGAAGGGGCACACTTCATGGGGTGGGACAAGCATGTGGGGAATAAGGGATTTTAGGTTGTTAGTATGAATTGGCACCTATGAAGGTTTTTCCCGTGGTTTGAGATACTTTATCTTGGTTAGGAAACCTTACCCAAGTGGATTTTATCCCTAGCTCGGGGGTGACCCACTGCTAAGAGTTATGAGTAGGGAAAACTAAGGCTAGGAGGAATGTGGAAGGTCTGCATGTAGTTGGTGCTCTTTAATCAAAGATAAGTGTCAATTGTGTGTTAAATCATGTGTTGCAGTAATGATTATGTATTTTATTTCATGGGTTTATATTTTTTATGATGCATGTATATTTATGTTATGATTATGTATACAAATGTGCATTGCAGAGTATTTTTATGTTTTAATTAGTATCATAGTTCAAAAACAATTAAGTGGCATAACCTAGTTGGTGGATGGGGATGTTACAATGTGGTATCAGAGCCTAGTTTTCAACATTGAGCCTGGATGGGTCGAGTTAGCATAATTTTGAAGTGCATTCTCACATAGAATTGAATTTGGGAGTGAAAAATTTCAAGTTACAGTGCATCCATGACAAAAATTAGAAGCAATTGAGTGGAATTGGGAAAAAGCCCCAATTTCTGTTATTAAAGTCATGGGGAATTTTGGAAATCTGGTTAAGTGACGAGACATATTTAATTTTAATCCTTGTTTAAGAAAATTTAGATAGGAATTAGTCCAATTTGAAGTTACAGGGAATTCATGGAAGGTTGAGCAGAATTGTTTGAATAAAATTCTCAATTTGAGAATGAATTGGGAAAACTCGCACCAGAAATGTCAACCAACAACACAAACAAAATTGTTGCATAGGTTGAATTAGGGGTATATTGGAGTGAAATTGAACAAATTTAATGGTTTCAGAATGTCCACGGTGGAAATTGGGTGAAAATCGGGCAAAATCCCCAATTTCTGCATCATAATTATGGAAAAATCAGTTAAGCATCGAAAATATTTGTGTGCGCTAAATAGTAGTGATGCATAGAAAAATAAATTTTTGCACACTAAAAATTTGGCATTGCGCAAAAAATAATGGTGCACAGGGTATGTACACTAAATTTTGGCACTGTGTTGTGTATAATTGGTGGCGTGCGTAGAATATGAGTGCACATAAAAGCGCACAAAATTTTGGCATCATAGGGTGCAGAGTTTATGGTGCACGAATAATAATGTGATGCGCAAGATGTGTGGTTGGATTTTTGGGACAGCATAGTATGAATTTTTTGGTGAGCGTGCAACACTGTGCGTAGAGTATTAGTGCATGACAAAACATTTGTGCTCAATAGATATTAGTGCATGAAAGAATATTGGTGCGCATGGAGTATTGGTGCACGATGTCAACATACTAAACCTTGGCATTGTGTGGTGTGGTGCTTGCAGTGCATGCAGAGTATTGGTGCACGACACAAAATTTGTTCTCAATAGAAATTGGCGTGCGACAAAGAAGTATGCACACTGGATATAGGTGCGCAGTGCATGATCTACATTTTAGTGTTGTGTGTGTAAAACTAGCTCATGCTAATTATGGATTTATAATTGAGAATTAGTGCATGCGAAGTTGATTGGGTAGTTAATCTTTCCCAATAAATTAGAAGAAAGAATTCATATGCATTATGGAAACAAAATTGTACATAATTTCATGAATTTGTTAAATTGTTTATCCTAACAAATTTTCTTGGCTGGACATTTTGCAGAGTTAACAACATTTAGATCAAAAACAAGATCAACACAAGTTTAGAATCATGGAAGATGTCCAGGGATTTTACAACCATGAATAAGAGATCATAGGAATGTATGTCAATATGGGTAATGAAGGTACAAATTCAAATGGACATGGAGAAGGTAAGGAAGAAATCATTAACTTGGTAGAGACCATAAAAATTTTGCAAGAGGATTTTCTGAGTTATAAAGCTGATACTGAGAGGCTTATGAAAGACAAGGAGGAGAAGGAAGACTTCAACATCAAGTTAACACAGAGCTTGGACATAATAGATAAGAATATGGATAAGGAGACTAAGTCAAGCATAACAGAGAGAAATAAGTATCATGATAAGAGGAGAAGAACAAGAAGCGTTGGCAGACATCACCATCACTCTCCAAGGAATTTGACTAGGAGAGCACACAAAACTTCAATCTCATTCCCTATCAGGAAGCATAGGAGTAGGTATTAAGTGGATGAGCTACAGGAGTAAATGAACAAAATCAAGACTCCTAATTTTTATGGTGAACACAAGAAGGATGAGAATGCAGTGACATGGTTTCTAAGAATGAGGAAGTATTTTCAATTGCATAATTACTCTTCACACGCAGAAGGTAAAATTACTATTTATCATCTCAAGTGAAAAGAATAAATGTGGTGGGACCAATTTGTGCAGGTACAACAGATTGATGAGAAGAAGGTGACTTGGAGGGAGTTCAAGAGTATTTTCAAAGGAAATACTTGAATAAGAGATACTATGATAATAAAATGAAGTAATTATTTGAACTCAAGATTGGGAGTATGACCATAGATGAGTATGAAAGGAGGTTTTTAGAGATGTTGAAATGTGTTTCCTTCATCAAGGATAAGCAAGTTAATATTTAGATATATTTGAGTGGGATGCCATCATTTATCACTGACAAGATAGAATACGATGATCCCAAAACATTGGAGGAAAATATAAGAAGGGATAAGAGCCTTTATGATCAACATCAAGGGAGAGAAACTTACCAAAAATCTTGGGAAGACAAGAAGAAAAGAAAGATGGAACAGAGGAAGAAGGAAACTAAGACACCATTCTTCAAAAATAACTCTTAGGGACAACCAAATTCTAAAGAATCCAGAATGACATAGAAATTGGGACAAAGACCAAGGAAACCACCTATTCAATGTTGGGGTTTTAAGGGAGACCATATGTACCGAGATTTCCCTCAAATAAGTGAAAAAGTGAGGACTGTTCACAATGTACATCAAGCTAAAAAAGTGGAGGACATGAGAAGAAATGTACCTAAGATCTATGTATCCTTGGACAATAAGAAAGATGAGTTTCAATCACATATGATTTAAGTGGGAGGTAAGATCAATAACCAACCCATTTCTATTTTAATTGATTCAAGAGCTAGTAATAATTATCTAGATCCTAAGTTCGTGGAGAGATTTCAATTTCCAAGAAGAAATCTTGGAAAACCTTAGATGGTGTAGCTAGCTACAAGAGCTAAAACAAAAATTAATGAGATGGTTAAGGTATATCTAATGAACATGTCCTATACTATTATAATAATATATTTACTTGCTTGGATGAAGAAGGAAACTTAAGGAGAGTACAAGCAATTCCCAGAGCAGTAACTGTCAGAGAAGTTTCAGCCTTGCATCTGAAGAAAAGTTACAAGAAAGGGTGTCAAATATTTGCAACACATATGGAAGAGACACCTAAAGATAAGGCACCAAATATTGAAGATTATCCAGTCCTAAAATAGTTTGAAGATGTATTTAAATAAATACTAGGATTTCCACCCAAAAGAGATATTGATTTCTCCATCAATATGATGTATGGAGAAACCCCAGTATCCAAGAGCCTTTACAGGATGAGTACACCATAACTGAAGGAATTACAAATGCAACTTGAATAGATTTTCAAGAAGGGGTATATACACCCAAGTGTGTCACCTTGGGGTGCCCCAGTATTATTTGTGAAGAAAAAGGATGGAACCTTGATGCTTTGCATTGACTTCAAGCAGTTGAACAAGATAACTATGAAGAACAAGTATCCTTTACCAAGGATAGATGACCTCTTTGATCAACTGAAAGATGCAGAAATATTCTCGAAGATTGATCTCAGGTCAGGCTATCATCAGGTAAGAATTAAAGAAGAAGACATCAACAATACTGCCTTCAGAACAAGATATGACCATTATGAGTTCACAATGGTGCCATTTGGGTTAATGAATGTACCATCTATCTTCATGTGTCCCATGAATGGTATATTCATGAATTACTTGGATAAGTTTGTCATTGTCTTTTTGGATGATATTTTGATATATTCTAAGTGTTAATAAGAGAATTAGAAACACTTGAGAATGGTGTTACAGGTACTGAGGGAGCATCCGTTGTATGGAAAATTGAGAAAGTGCTCATTTTACTAGAATCAAATTCATTATTTGGGCCATATCATTTCAGAGGAAGGAATAGTATTAGATCTAGAAAAGATAAAATTCCATTGAAGGATGGACAAAACAAAGGAATATATCAAATGTGAGATCGTTCATGGGCCTTTCAGGTTACTATTTGATATTTGTTGAAGGATTCTCAAAGATTTCACACCCAATTACTTCTTTACAGAAGAAAGGTGTGAAGTTTTAGTGGACATTGGATTGTGAAAGGAGTTTCCAACACTTGAAGAAATTATTAACAAGTTCTCCAATACTGAGGATTTCTAATCCAAATGAAGATTTCACTATATGCATTGATGCATTAAAGAATTACTTGGTGGAGTCCTTAGTCGAAATGGGTATGTAGTGTGCTATGAATCAAGGAAATTTAAGGAGCATGAAAGGCACTATGATACTCATGATTTGGAGTTGGAATCCATAGTGCATGACTTGAATATGTGGAGGCACTACCTCATGGGAAAAATATTTGAGTTAAGGACATACCATAGTGGTATGAAATACTTGTTTGGACAACCAACTCTAAATGCCAGGAAAAGCAGGTGGTTAGATTTCCTTAGAGAATACGATTTTGATATAAAACATATCAAAGGTAAAGAGAACAAGGTGGTTGATGCACTAAGTAGGAGGGTGCATGAGATGCATGCTACAACCATTAGTATGTACCAATAAGATTTGAAAGATAGAATTCTAGAGGTTGCAAAATCATATTAGAAATACATGGAGGTAAAGAAAGAACTTCAACAAGGCAATTTACAGCAGAAAGTTGAAGTCTATAAGATGGAAAATGATGAAATATCATGTATAGGGGAAAACATTATGTACCAAATTATCAGGAATTAAAGAATATGATATTGGGACAAATGAATAATGTGCCTTATGTTGGACACCCATATTACTAGAAAACTATTGCAGTTGCCAAGAACCAATATTATTGGTCAGGAATGAAGAAAGAAGTTATTGATTTTATTGCCAGGTGTTTGGAATGCCAAAAGGTCAATGTTGAGCATAAATACCCAACTAGTTTATCGCATCCATTTCCCATCCCTAAGTGGAAATGGGAAGTTGTAACAATGGATTTTATCACTAAACTACCAAGAACTAGCAAGAAACATGATTCTATCATGGTAGTGGTTGATAAGATTAGTAAAGCTGCCCATTTTATTCCAGTAAATATCTCTCACAGGGAAGCTAACATAGTTGATATTTATCTGAAAGAACTAGATTGATTACATAGAATTCCTAAGACAATTGTGTCTAACAGAGATCCAAAATTTACATCAAAATTTTGGAAAGGATTATTCAATGGATTTTGAAAAAAATTGCAATTTAGCACAATTTATCATCTAGAGTCAGATGGGCAGACATAAATGGTGAATCAAGTAATAAAAGATATGATAAGGATATATGTTATGGATAAACCATCCAAATGGGACGATTATTTTCACTTGGTATATTTTTCTCACAACAATGGGTACCAAGCATCCTTGAAGATGATCCCATTTGAGGCACTTTATGGCAGAAAATGAAACACACCAATGAGTTGGGACAACCCAGCAGACCAAGTAATGGTTGGGCCAAAACTACTTAGGGAAATGGAATAGAAGATGATGAAAATAAAACAAAATTTAAAGGCTTTCCAAGAAAGACATAAAATCTATGATGATAAGGGAAGAACTCACAAGGAATTTAAAGTGGGTGACCATGTGTTCTTCAAAGTAAAGGCCAACAAAATTTCCCTAAAGTTGAGAATTTTCTCAAAGATAGAAGCTCATTTTTGTGGGCCATTTGAAATCCTAGAAAGGATTGGACTTGTATCATACATGCTTTCCTTGTTTGATCAATGTGTATTCATAATTTATTCAATGTATCATTGCTTAAAAGGTATGTACCTGATGCTAATCATGTCATTGATTGGAATGTGATTTAGGTGGAGTAAGAAGGTGAATTTCAAGTGCATATGGTGTGCATATTGGACTGAAAGATCAACCAGCTCTAGAATTGAGCCATAGGGATAATAAAGGTTCAATGTACCTAGTATGAGCTTGAGGATGAAACTTGGGAGGATGAGGATACTATGTGGGAGGAATAGACACATCGTTTTAAAGACTTTTAAAATTTTGGTTGAATATGTGTATATACTACACTAAGGACAATGCATAAGTAAGGGGGTGGGGGGATGTAATAACCCTAGGTTGAACCCCAAGTGTACATACAAATGTAACTATAATTTACATATAATCTGGTGAGATGATGGTATAAGATATTTGGTTTGGTTCTGTGCACATTGAGTTATTGTGCATGAATCTCACACCAAAGGAGTGTGCACATTTTAAATTGAATATAGCATGCAGTTTAATGTATTTAGTGTGCACCTATGTAAGTGTGTAGGGATGGCACACTAAAAGAGGAACAAATTAATGCATACAATGTGCACTGGTGTAAGTGCGCAAGGATGTCACACTAAAAGAATAATTCACACATTCCAGGATTCCATGCACACCAGATCAGTGCACAATTTTGAGGCCAGAGAGCCATTTGTATATATGTTATGTTATAACGTGCACCTATCTAAGTGCACGAGGGTGACACACTAAAATAAGAGTGCACACATCCCAGGATTTACATGAACATCGGTTTAGTGTGAGATATTTGTGTTTTTAGGATGGTGAGCATGGATGCAAAAAGACTAGTACTTATGTATTGAAAATGTAAATGTAATCACATGCGAATATAATGAAAACACATCATTGCGGTAGACCAACCATGTAAAAGAGTATGGGGGGGTAAACTCCACTAGTTGAGGACAAGGGGATAATTTAAGGGGGCTTAAAGTCAAAGGAATATTATATTAATATTCCTTAATGTATGAAGCATGGATATTATTTTATCCTAATTCCAAAGGACGGGGGCATGTGGGCCCAAGATAGTTCTCAACATGAAAAGTGTCAAGTTGGGAACATGCATCCATATAGTTTGGACATAGTACATTTTTTCCTATCATTAGAGGGGGAGGGACTTACTCACTTAGTTGTGATATGTACCTTGTTTTTATTGTCACATATATATGTACCTTGGTTATCTTTGGAGAGGGACTGAAGAGGCAGGTTGCCAGGCCCAAAGGACATTGCATTCTCTCCAAGTGAGAGAATTGCAAGGAATTATTTTCTGAGGTACCAAACTAAAACGACAAGGATCTGAGACTTACTGTTTGACCTGTTGTTGAGGCCCCAGAAGGGAAGTGGGAAACCAAAGGATTATTGAGAAGAGAAGGGGCACACTTCTGAGGGTGGGACATACATGTGGAGAATGAGGGACTGCAAGCTATCAGTATGAATTGGCACCTGTGACAGAGTTTCCTGTAGTTTGAGATACTTTATCCTGGTTAAGAAACCTTACCAAGATGGAGTTTATCCCCAGCTCGGGGGTGACCCACTGTTGAGAGTTATGAGAAGGGAGATCTAAGGATGGGAGGAATTTGGAAGGTCTAGACATAGTTGGTGTCCTTTAATCAAAGATAAGTGTCAATTGTGTGTTAAATCATGTGTTGCAGTAATAATTATGTATTTGATTTCATGGGTTTATCCTATTTATGTTTCATGCATATGCCTATTATTATTATGTATACAATGGTGCATTTCATAGTATTTTTATGTTTTAATTAGTATCACAGTTCAAAAACATTTAAGCGACATAGCCCAGTTGGTGGTTGGGGATGTTACATTGGACATATTGAAGGAGAAAATGGTGACAACACCAATTTTGGTGTTTCCATATTGGTCAAAATAATTTCATGTTCATGTGGATGCATATTCAATAGCACTTGGAGTTGTATTAACACAACCAGGAGAAGGTGACATAGATGACCCAATAACATTTGCAAGTAGTAAACTCTCATATTCAAAACAAAATTATAACACAACATAGAGAGAAGGGTTGGATATGGTGTATGCATTGAAAAGGTTTAGATATTATTTGTTAGGAAAACATTTTAAGATGTTCACATATCACTCTTCTCTCATATACCCTATTCAACAAGCCATTGTTGGGGGGAAGAATATGTAGATGGTTGTTGTTATTTAAATATTTTTATTTTGAATTAGTTGTGAAACCTGGAAGATTGAATGCATGACCCTATCATCTATCCGGGATAACTAATGGAGAGGAACCAAGCAGCTTGGAGGAACATTTTCCTGATGAAAAAATATTTTCGATACATATTCTTGATGAATACTTTGCTAATATTATTGAATTTTTTAGTACAAGATTTTCCCCTGAGGAATACAACACCGTGTAGAAGAAGAATTTGGTGGATAGAGCTACAAATTACCAACTTATTGCAAGACACTTGTATAAACTAGGTGCAAATAACATTCTAAGGAGATGTGTCATGGAGCATGAACGTTCTATCATATTAGTAGAAGCACATGAAGGAATAGTTGGAGGACACTATACATGAAACACCACTGCACATAAGATATTGTGCACAGGACCATGGTGGCCAACAATTTCTAGGGATGCAAAGGAGTATTTCCAAAATTGTGATGTCTTTCAGAGGGTATGAAATCCATCCCGGAGGGATGAGATACCCCTTAAACCTCAAGTAAATATTAAAGTGTTTGATAAATGGGAAGTATACTTTCTAGCATCAATCAATCCACCAACTAGGAGATCAAGAGAAAGGTACATCATTACAAATACAAAATATTTAACTATATGTGTTGAAGAAGCAATAGTAAAATATTGCAATGCAGAAACTACAACACACTTCCTGTTTGAACAAGCAATTAGAAGATTTGGATGGCCTAGAATTCTGATGAGTGATCAAGGAACTCATTTTATCAATAGTACCATCCAGGAAATGATTGAATAATTTGAGATACACCATCAAAAGAGCACTCCATACCATCCTTAGGCTAATGGAACAATGGAATAATTTAATAAGATATTGGAGAATGCATTAACCAAGATTTGCAATGTAAAGAGGGATGATTGGGATTTGAAGATACCAACAGTATTATGCATTGGTTCTCATCTATGAAAAAAAATACTTGCAGCACCCAGGAAAATTCAGGATGCATTGGATAGGGCCATATGAGATAAAGTCTATCACAGATGGAGGTGTTGTGCAGTTACACGATCTAGCAGGAAAAGAGATTCAAGTATTGGTAAATGGAATTCAACAGAAAATGTATAGGGACAGTCGACCCAACAACCCTTAGTAGTTGCAACGCAGGAAAATAGAATTGTACATATGGTATATAGGAGTTAAAAGAAGAAAAATAAAGAAAAAATTAGAAAAATTAGAAAAATAAAAAAAGATAAAGTAGATGGATAAGTCTTTTGCATGCAGAGTTAGATGATACAACATGAAAAATATGGTAATTGACATGAAAGAACTTGAAGACACTGTATGCAAGAGAAATGCATCAATTAAAAAAATTCATGCATCGAGAAAGAAAGTGGCCAGAAAAAGGAAAAGTGGTGGTTGGAAAAGTACAACGCGACAAAGAATTTACGACACAACTTATAAAAGGGAAATCATGAACAACAAGACTCATTGTGAATTTGTGAAGAAGAGAGATAAGGAAGAAAACCGACAATGAGCAGGTGATTTTGAGATGATTCAAAGAAGATTCATAGAAACCCAATATGTATTTAATATAACATCACCACCAAAGGTTGGATCTCCCATTCAGGTTGAAAGGAAAACACGCAATGCCATGAGGTCACCATAGGACACAACAGTCAATGGGGTAAACAATCAATAGGAGGGAGTGGTGGATGTGGATTCCATTCCTTCACTAGTCATTGAGCCAGTTAGTCCCATGATGGTAGAGGAGTAGGTTTCGAAGAGAGAGAAAATGGATGTTGACATGTGTGGTGAAACACAAAACCCTATCACAAAGAAAAACCTCACGCAAAAAATTGGATTATGAGCACCATAGCAGATGGATGAGAAAGATGATGAATGAACAGAGTCGGATGATCCCAAAGAACATGCTAGAGAAGAAAAACACCCTGTAGAAGAACTAGTATAGTAGGAGGAGAAACAAGTATAGGTGGAGGATATTATATGGAAGCATAACTCAGACACAGAAGAAGATGACGAAGAAAACCAAAAAGTAGGGCCATAATTAGGAAAGAGTAAAACTCAGGTAAATATTGTTGCACGAAGAACACCAAGAAAACATAAGGAGTTAACATTGTCATTACCACAAATACCCGATGGAGTCAAAGTATTTGGTGACTTGTTAAGGTATGTAAACAAACTAAGGTATGATGATCATGATGTGATAGATGCAGACAAGTTCCCTGAGTTTGCACCGCATGTTAAGCCGTAATATTGGCTCATTACCCATTAATTGGGGCATATTAGATTAGTAATGTTATTTTATTTATGTCGGATTTATTGCATTAGTTGAAATTATACCTCCTAGTCTCTTATATATACCAAGGAGACATTTTCATTTGGAATCATTTTGTACTTGAACATTTAAGTGGGGTAAAAGGAGGTTGCCCCCTTGAAGAGGCTTATTATCTGAAATTATCTCTTTTTTAATGTGTTGAGTACTTTTTCTAAGGTTTTTCTCTGTTATATCGATATTTGGTTCTTAACATATGGTATTAGAGCTCAAGGTCTTGGGGTTTCGCTGCTACATCTGAGACACCATGGAATTTTTGCTATAACTATTTTTCTACAATGTTTCAGACAGAACGACTTGGAGGATATTTATTAGATGGATCAAGGTACGTTGGATTAAAATTTCAACTCCTGAGGCCTTACACTTTCGGAGATACATCCTGTACAATATAGGGTTTTGGAATCATCTTGAACTGAGTCATTGTGGAATTTTCGCTATAAATTTTTTTATGTAACGTTTTAGACCCTGAACTCTAGAGGATATTCACGTAAATTAGTATGGTATTTGTGGTAAAAATTTCATCTTATAGGTCATATTAAATTTGTAGATACACCCTATGTAAGATAGGGTATCTGACTAGTCCTATTGACTAGTCTCAATAAGGTGTTCTAGGTAAAACAATAATAAATTATTCCTAGATTATCCAAATTGAGTGGGACTGGTTTCATTGGATCATGGACAGTCTGTAGTATTTCGAGTACAAGTTTCACAATTTTATATCAATCATTTTTTGCGGGGCACGCTATACAAGTGAGATCGCCTGGAAAGGACAAAAAGAAGAAAGTTGTGGGGAAGTTACCGTAAATTCCACTTGGCACATCCAATTTTGATCAGACTTGTGGCATTGCAAATACGAAATATTAGAGAACTACATAAAAGAAATTTTCATATCCAGAAGGGCCGAAACTTGGGAGATGCAACAAAATAAACATTGTCTAGTAGAACCACGTCAAAATCAAGGTTCAAAAGTGATACTTGGCCAACATGCCACCCAAAAAGGGAACTTCTACACCAAATAAGCCTCTAGACAATCCTACTTGGACTCTTGATGAAGGTGAAGAAATGCATAGGGACATAAATGATTTATAAAAGAAGATAGTAACAAAATATGAAATACAAGAGATGGAAGATAAGTTGGAGGCAAAGATGGATGGTTTGAAAGAGGAGATCATGGAAGTATTGAAAAATTTCATAACAGAGAAGACACCTGAAAGTGAAAATTCATCCCATGAAATTCATGATGAGGACACAAGAAGTGAATCAAGAATAGAGAAACTCCAACTTTGGGTTGAAGACCAACCACGTTCCTAAGATCGATATGAGGAAGTTTGATGGTAAGGACCCAATCACATGGATACTTCAGATGGAGAAATTCTTTGATCTACATAATGTGCCACATACACAAAAGGTACAAATTGCTTCTTTATATTTAGAACCTAATCATGTTGTATGGTATCGATGGCTTTTTTCTTGCAAATCACTCGTCACTTAGACAATTTTCATGGAAGAAATGATAGCACACTATGAAGATACAAGGAGAAACACCTTCTTTAACCAATTGATAAATCTCAAGAAAAAGGGTTCAGTTACCGAGCACATTGAGAACTTCCAAAGATTGAATATAAAGGTAACTGATATTCCATATGAGCACTTGATTGATGTATTCATATGAACTTTAAAGGATAACATTCAACATGAGGTTCGCCTTTGGGAACCCAAATCATTGGAGAATGTATTTAAGGCGGCAAGAAATTTTGAAAGTAAAAATATGGTTGTGGCTTCTAGAAGGACCAATCCTAACATCTATAGAGAGAAAAATTCTCCTTCTTCTAAAACACCTCAACCTACAAAATTGACACCTCAACAATTGGAGGAAAGAAAAGAAAAAGGTTTATGATTTAATTGTGACAACAAGTACAGTAAGGGACATAAGTGTGGTGAGAAGAACTTATTTTACATAGATTGTGAAGAGGAAGAAGAAAAAGAACAAGAACCATCTCAAGATGAAAACATAGAAGCAATTTTGTCTGAAGAGTTAACTCCTATGATATCGTGTAATGCATTGGCTAGAATTAACACTCCTCGAACTCTCAAGATTGAAGGATACATCAAAAAGAAAAAGGTAATAGTCCTAATTGATTATGGGTACTCATATTTTCATTCACTATAAATTAGCCAAAGCTCTCAATTGCTTTGTATATCTAGCGCCAGAGTTTCAAGTAATGATTGCAGATGGAGGAACTATCAATTGCTCAGGAAAATGAAATAAGATC
>SNQJ01S0171458.1:0-20473 GCA_010110895.2 Picea sitchensis
GCTGACAAGACAAAGACAATGGAAGAAGAAAAGGTGGGCCCTCCAGGGCCATGCTCAGGTCAATCCTACTCTCGGTACTCCATGTCTAGGACCTGTGGGCCTCGAGACATGATCTCCTAGTTATCCCTAAAAAGTGGGGATAATAGGGACCAAGCAGTTAGAGCCATGGAAAAAGACCCAATATATTGTTGGGGTTCTTGGTCAAGAACTAAAAACTAAGTCCCTATATGTGGTCTAGGGCCCCTAGATGTGTTCCAGGGAATCCTTGCTCGATGTTTGGATTGATCCTTAGATGTGTTCCTTGGTGGTTGATGATATAAGTCTCTAGATGTGTTCTAGGGCCCCTGGATGTGTTCCAGGGAATCCTTGCTTAAACTCTTGGGTTTATCCTTGGTCTTGTACCTTGGTGGATGAAAGACCTTAGATGTGTTCTAAGGCCCCCATATTTGTTCTGGGGTACCTTGGTCTTGGACCAGGTAGTTCTTGGTTGTGTACCAAGATGTGATGATGTGTGGTCTTCTTCCTCTCTCCCGGGATGGTCCATGAGACATAGGAGCAGTCACAAAGATGGACATGACCACATCATGGATGTTTCCTCCTATGCAGTGATGATAAAAGTTTATAAGCCATCATGAGACTTATGTGGACATGTTTTGCCATTGAAGAGGAACCCCTTGACCTTGTCTTGTAGTCCCCCCTTTCTTTTTTTTGTTTCCCTTGTTTAATGTAGTGTTGGGGTTTTATAAGTCACTTTGACTTAATTGACTTTTAATTAATAATTTTGCTAATTAAAAATATTAATTATATTTTCTTTTTTATTAGGGTTTGACTTAATCCTCAAGATAGGGTTAAAATAGAAAACCCTTACCTACCCACCTAAGATATAAATAAGAGCCTACCCCTCTCTCATTCACACACACTCTCCTCACTCTTCCTAGTCTGAATTTGCTGCAGCTACCTTAGATTGCTTTCATTGTTTATGGTATGGCTTTCGTAGTGGACCTTCACTTTCAGATTTGAGGTATTGTTGGATACTTGGCTGGGAGCTTCAGTTCAGTTTTTGGTTATTGATTGAGGAGATACTACAATCCTCTTTCTCTCCTTGGTTGTATGTGTATGTGTTGGACTTCTTGTTGGCTTCTGTAGCCGCGGACCTTTCCTGTGATTGTCTCGGACCACTCCTTGACTGTGTTTACTTATTGTAGCTGCCATGGACCTCACCAAAACCCCAGCGGACTGTTCCTTGACTGGTTAGAGGAGCCGTAGACTGTCGTAGGTGCCACGGCCCTCCCTTTGGATGCACTATGGACTGTCGATGTGTATTCTGAGGGTTTGGCGGCTTGCTTTCACTGTGTTAAGGGTGCCACTTTTGTTGGCTCCTCCTCCTTGTTCGCTGGTACACTTTACTGTCCCCTTTGCTGGTGCTTTGTTGCTTTAAGGGTTTTCTACTTGCTGTCCTATTTACTGGTACCTTCCTTGGCTTGAAGGATGTTGTTGCTGTAATGTATTACAGTTTAGTTTTGGACATTTTTTTTGAGTGTTTACTTCAGCCTTGTTTGTGGTCCTCCCCTTGGAAAAACTGTCTAACTAACTTCATGGCAGAGATCAAAACCCTGTAGTTTTGATCCATGATTTTTAAACTAATTTTCTGAGCACTTTAAAGAGGACAACACCTACATGTGACAGGTACATCTTTCATTGGCTAGAGGTAAGTTAAGATTTATTCTTCTGCATTCATAAATTTTGTTTTATGTTCAGATTTATTCAGATCTAACTGTCTATATTTTAATCTGCTTCAGATAAATGTTTTTAGTGTTGATCTACATTTGTATTAGTAAACAGTTTTAAAAAGTTATCACTGTTTTCTATTTTTCTCTAAATCTAACACAAGCTAATCATTGCAGACCACACTATGATGAGCATCCACCTTTTTACACCATCCTACAGTTAAATAATAAGTGGCTCAACAACTTTATTCTCGACTCTAGGGCGTCTGCAAACATTATGACCTTGAAAGTAATGAGACAATTAGGCTTGGAAGTCACAAGACCTTATAGGAATGCCTGTAGGATTGAATCTGAGACTATTAGTACATATGGTTTGATAGAGAAATTAGAAGTTCGCCTTGCATGATATCCTGAGATAGTCTTTTTTATGGACATTGTGGTTGTAGATATCCTAGACATTTGGGGAATGCTTTTGTCTAGGAAGTTTGCTACAATATTGGGTGGAACCTTACAGATGGACTTATCTTATGCTACTATACCCATAGGTGATGAAGCCCATGTCTTCCTATACAATCAACCAATAACAAGGGACCATGTTGAAGAAATTGATATTGACCCCAAAAATAATAGTTCCTTAGAAGACTTCCCTGAGAAATTCATGGATTCCCCTCCTAATGTTTCCCTGGATGACCTTCCTTTCACCCAAGAAGATGATATTGATGATATAGTATGGCCTAAAATGGAAGACTATCAAAAGAAACTAGACAAATACATGGACAAAGTGGTTGGCTCCATCACGATATTGAAGAAAGGTGATTAAAAGACGTTGAATAAATTGAGCCAAGGAGATACTCTTACAACGGAGTCCCACCCCCCTCCCTTGAAGCAAGACGTTGGGGTAAGCCAAGAAACGATTGATCTCAAGGAGGAGGATTATAAGCAAGGGTAATTTGTCTTACTGTGGGACAAGAGGAAAGGCCAGCCTAATACATGCAAGGAGTTTGATAAATTCTGCCTAGGCCCTTAGAAGGTTGGCAAGAAGTCTGTCGGTGATTCCTACTATATATCCACGCTAGAGAGAAGGAGATTGCCACTACCTATTAGTAGATCCCTTCTCAGACCCCATCATGGGGAAGAGACTTGACTTCTTGAGTGTGGCATAGATTAGGTAGGTTAGGTAGGGAATTTTCATCCTGCATTGCATTCCTATATATGTTTTCTTCATGCATTCATGCTACTAGTGTAGTCTTGCATTCTCTTGTATATACTTTGCATTTTCATTTGTATATAAATTAAATAATGCATGTGTTTGATCAATGTATTATTACTTTGTCATGTATTGTAGTAGTAAAAAAAATTATTTTCCAACATGATTTTGATTTACTACTAAACCTTGTGAGTTACATCCACTGGTCAATACTTCTGAGGGGATGTGTTGTTTGAAGTGGGCACAGGATTGCAGATCTTCAACAACCAGAGATGTTGAGGTTCTCATGCGCTCTACGGTGAGCACATGTCCCCATGTTGGAGCCAGATGTTACCCCCCATGCCTAGGGGTAACTAGAGGAGATCATGTCTCATGGCCCGGAATGGAGACAATGATCCCGACCATGATGATGATCAACATGTCCATAGATAGCATCCCAGCAGCCCCCGTCAAATTGCCTCTTATAGATACAAGTCAGCCAAGCTCATCATATCCAAACAACTCAGTGTATGGGAGATGGTAAGACAACGTCACCATGAGGTATGTTAGTCCTTCTTTCATGAGAAGTGTTGTGCTTAATTTACTGGGCATGTAGATGAGGATTATTGGTTGAAGTTGGATAATGGATCACTGGTTCAAGAAGTTATGTTTTTCAGTTCTAAGACCTCATATTGCTGTAATCATTGTGTTTGGTTAAAGGTCTTTGCTTTTGTAATATCATTGTTATGACTCTCCACTCTCCTTTCAGGGCTGCCCTAGCTAGGGCTTCCAAGCTTAAGAGTTACACATCTTGACTCTCTTGGGCTTGTGGTGGAATTGTACTTAGACACTGATTTACTGTTGTCTGTTCATTCTAATAGAGGGTTTCCAATCCCTGTCTATCTTCACATTATCGTTTCACATGTGCCTTCCTTTAGCTATGCATGGTTACATATTATTACTTGGCTGATTTTGTCCTTGTTCTAAGGAGCATATTTAGAAGAACCCTCTTATTTTCTGCATATTGAAGTTAATCCTTTTTGGTTAGTTTGAGCATGTTTGTAACAGCCTTATTATGCATTTTCCATACTGTTCAAAGTTCAAACCCTCTTGAATGCAATCTTGACTCCATCACCCACTGGATAGGGCATTGGTCTTGGTCCACCATCCCATTATTTCTAAAAGTATATCTTACACACTTTTCCTAGGGATTCCCTCTTGTGCCGAAGAAGAGCCGACCTAAAGAGAGAGGTTGCTGTTTTGAATCTTGATGACAATGGACAGCCCTTCTAAGATCCCCCTAGGGTTGCAATTGTTTTCAGGGATTTATAACATCAAGTGCAGGTCTGGGAGGTAATAGAACCTAGAGATGGAATAACTATATTAAATGGTATAATATACCTTCAATTCTCCTAAACGTTGTTCTCATCCAAGCTAATCTAAGTCCTAGATTTTTATTTAGATTTGATTTTTCATATTGCACTAACAATTCTCTGGATTGTAGACACTTCCTGATATTGCAGTGGAGCATAAAATGTGTCGTCTATATTATTCATATTACATAACTAGAAATAAGAAAGATAGACAAAACAACCATACTATAGAAACTAAGGTCGGTAATTTACATTCTGTTCCATTGAATTCGTTGAACCATTCTTTTGCTTAAAATTGAAAGTTCGTATTAACAATCAAAAAGCGTCCATAAAAATTATGATATTAAGAACAACTTAAGAAACCTAAAGAAAACAAAAGACACAGAGTCAATACTTTCTAGTTTTACAGTATTACATATTCTGTCTAAATATCATTTTGTTTGGTATCCATATGTGCACATCAAGCAGAAATGCTACACTGAATTTCAAGAAAAGATATTTAACATACAAGCTCTTCTATCAAATATAATTCACTCATATTGTAATGTTAATGGAAAAACAACTGCTTAAAACAATGAAAAACCATTTGTAGATTGTGAATCAAAGCTCTCAAGTAAAAAAATCACAGAGGAGATTGAAAAGGAAGAGAACAGGTTAATACAATCAAACACGCACCCTTCACCGAAAGATGTTCGATACGAAAAGAAAAGAAACAAATGCTAACAAACATCACAAAGTAATACTTTCAAATAAAAGTCTCATTCTCATGTTCATATGAATAAGAAACTATTTCACTCTAAGATGAACCACAGAAGAAAAATGCAAATGAAGCTGCATAAATTTGTAGGCTGGGAGTACCTTATCTGTAAGATAAGTCTGTCTGACAAATCGTTCAATGGATTTCCATTGGTTTGGATAGATCTCTTGAGATTCAAAAGTAACGAATCCATTGATAAATTCACTTTCCTAAGTAACTCCTGCAAAGTTACAGAATATGCAAGATCAACAAATAATCACATAGGTCAAAAGTCTACAAATATGTACTAGAATGGCTTCAAGTGCAAACTCTTAAGAGTTGTGTATGTTGAGAAGGATAAATATTTGCAATAAATATAAATATAGTCCCTGAACATCAAGACCTTATCCAGCCGTATATGTCCAATAAAAGGTGAATCCATTTCCAATGCTGTCCCGCCAAAATCTTCCATATTACCTGCATTCTGATACCTACATCATAAAAACAGTGGAGTTGAGAATATATGAAGTATGACGAATCTCCAAAATGGAATACCTTTTAAAGGCTTCCAATCAAGAGTACAAAGAAAAAATGTAAACATTTTCATTATTTTAAACCAGGTTACGATCAAATATAAATACTTATCATTATGTAGTTCAGACTTCGGCTATCAGTTGCACTCTCCACATTTTTTTATCAAAAGAACTCTTAAGAATGTATAGAGCCCAAAAAGGTTTGAATCTCGCAATATAATGGCGTATGGAAAGCAATGACTTCATACAATATCCTTGACACTGAGATCTCAACGGTATGGTCTCACCGGATTTATGTAAAATGTAACTCACACTATATTTCATTGAAATGTATCGATGGGAAAAGAAAGAAGAGAATACCATGCCTTTTAAAATTGTTTTATTTTTTTTTGAGTCAAATCACTGTGCGATTATTTTATATAATGTGCAGCTACGATGGCAAGTTTAGTGAATTTATCATTGCAATCTATTAGCTAAAAAATAAAATAAATAGTAGAGGACTACAACAGCAAGGCCCTTGATACTAAGAAAAGTTCTTTTCGAAAACTGGAAGACAAGGAAATTTGCATTTTCCAAATTGATATAGCTAGATGGTCTTTGAATTTTGGAAAAAGCATGAAAGAGTATAAAAGAAAGCTTTCTCTATCTACTCAAAAGAGGTTTGAACTTTGACTAGAGATGCAGGTTTGTTTTGGTAAACTACTAGGTTTTTTTTTGGGTAAACCACTAACAAAGAGTGGAGGACGACACTCTCCAAGATATTGATATTGTTAAAATCACTATCATACCTAAGTTTAAAACAAAATGTGGAGTGATAGAGACAATAATAATAAAAGAAAACTGAATTACTACAAAAAAATCATTAACCCAAGTTAGAAGATCAAAATTATATTTCTCTTGTTGCCAACTCAAGAAAGAAAATAAATATTGCAAAGAACAGAACAAATTCCCATAAGCTTCATAGTGAAATAGTGTGTTGAACAAAACCTAAAACACCTTAGCACAAAAGAATCCATAAAATCTATGAGACAAAATAACTAGATAATGAAAAACTCTCTTAGAATGTCCACCCTACAAAGACATTAAATCTAATTTCAAAATATTTGTAATAAAACCAAAGTCCATAACTCATTAACCTGTAATAATCAAAGGGAAGTCCAAAAATTCATTTCCAAATTATTTGATCATGAAACAATATAATAAATCAAAGCAATTAGTTTCAGTTTATAAGTCAGATTTACCAAAATTAATCTTAGTGGATGACAATCATCATCAAACACTTATTATGTGCAAGGCTAAATACAAAAACTCTAAAAGATTTTGAACATTTAACAAAATCATTATAAAACAAGCCCGATATTGTCATTCTGTATTAATGTTATCTAATTATTTCGTTAGTTCGATAATCACTAGCTCCCATTAGTTCCATTATATCGCTTAAAATTTCAGTGAGATTGTTTAAATAAAATTAAAATACTCAAGAAGCACAAACATGCTAATGATGGTTTCCTTTGCAACAACTTTGTGAGCGTACTACTCAAATTTTTAGATTGTGGGGTCCTTTTGGCAACCTACAAACGTAGCTCGATGCGTTTGCATTCTTTTGAGGCCTTTTCAACCACTTTGTGATCGTACTACTCAAATTTGTAGATTATGGGGTCCTTTCGGCAACGTCCCCTAACGACCTACAAAGGTAGCTCGATGCGTTCGCATTTTTTTTAAGACCACAAAGAGATGGTGTTAAATCATAGAAAATCTAAGGTCATAAATTTAATTTTCCCAAGAATGCTCTATCAAACTTCTACTTCTTTAGAGGGGGCGAGGTGGAGATTACGATGGCAATTTATTGGGGGTATGGGCCTCTCTTTGCACTTATGCACCAATGTTTCTACACATGTTTTCAATATATTTTATCTAAGATGCAACTCTTTCACACGATCATCAAACCTACTGTACACTATGGAACCAAGATTTGAGGGCCCAGTTTGCTACCAATTAATTGGGATCGTACAAAGAGAATCCAACCTCCCATGTTGTAGTATGTTGTAGTGTATGATCCATTGTAAATGGGCAATGCCAAAAGGTATTGTCAAAACCGAGTTTGGTGCCCATCCCTTGCGGCTTGAGAGCATTTTAATTTTTCAGCAATGTCGATCTTCACAAGATACGCACCTTGGTGATTTAATTGTAAATGGTGAAGATACCCATATTTATCCCTTTTCTTTTTAGAGGGCATTCCCTCCAATCCCCTCGAATCCCCTCGGTGTCGACGTGATGCTTGTTTGTAGAAGCCTCTTTGGTTATTGGACATTTCTATTGAATACATTCCTCCTTTCAAATATTTTTTTGACACCCTTGGCCACTTCCTACCACCTAAACGAGACATTAGTTAGGCAGTTAGAGGACACGTGTTGGCAATATATTCATGTTGGTTGAATTTCCCTTTCTAATGCTTTTGCCCCCAAGATGGCCTTTTACAATTAGCTCTTTCTGTAGATAAAGGACAACCTCATAATTTGATCCTATTAGAGTCAACATCATTGACCACATGACCTCGAGATTTTGTTGTATTGATTGAGGTTTGTCTCTCACCAACTCCAGGTCGTACTTGATCAATCTATCCCAAAAACAGAAGGGATTTATCAATATTACAATCCATAGGAGATTGAGTCTGAGATGTCTTTTGTCCTTGAATGTCCCGTACATTATAATATACAAGGGAGATATCATTGTCTATACTATGACTCTAGAGGGTCCCTTGCTACTTCACTATCTTGACCAAAAGTGACTAGATATCTTCATATGCAAGGTTATTACTCATAAACAATGGGTTGTAGAATATTTATCAAAGCCCTACACCCCAAAGTTCATCACCTGGTCCTTCTAGCCTATCTCAACAACTAGAGGCACTAAGCACTATGCTCACTCCCTAACCCTAGACACAGATAATACCAAATCAGTGAGACAAGACGCATCCTCCTGTTCAGTGGCAATATGACCCAGTAAGGAAATATAGGTGTACACACTTTCACAAGGAAACAAAGGTTTGCCCTCTTGGGTTACCCTTCACTCAAACCAAAATCATTGACTAGGCATGTTACACTTTTTCTACCATATTATAAGGCTTGGATTAGGAAAATTCATCAAAATTGGGTGGTGTTGACCGATGTCCCTAGAGGATCGAGGTAGAGGCAAAGGCTAGACAAGAGGCGAAGGGTTATACTAATGATGAGGATCCCAATATTATTGGTGGTGAAACATTGCTTGTCATTTATGTTTGTCATGTAAATGTTCTTGCTCATTTATTCATAATGATTTCTTTCAAAGTTTCAATAATTTTTTGGAATCATGGTTTTGAATCTTTAAAGTATAAATTTTTCATTAAAATTTAAATATTTTATGTAATTTTTAGTAAACCAAGTCATTGAAATCAAATCACTCCGAGTCAATTTGAGTCTGAGTCTAAGTCGACCCTCGACCAATTCTGAGTTTGAGACCAAGTTTTAAAACATTTCCCATTATGTCCCAAAATGCATACTGTATTTCCCTTTGGAAAGTAGATCCAACATTGAGAAACCTAAATGGCATCCTAAGATATTGAAAACTTCCCCTGGAGTAGGGAGTGTAGTTTTTTCGTGATCCTTTTCAGCCACAAACACATAAATATATCCTAAAAAGCCATCCAACTTGGACACCATACCTACACCTGTAACTTGCTACAACAAATGTTCCATATTGGGAAGACAATAGTTATCTTTCAAAGAAAACTGATTCAAATTCTTGAAATCCACACATGATAATCTAATCTCACCATTCCTTTTTTCGACTAGGACCAAGATTTCCACGCAAGATGAATGTTTGGTGGGTGTAATGATTCTATCCTCCACCATCTTCTACAGGTCCTTTTGAACGATAGGTGCAAGCTTTGATTGATATGTCTTTGATTTTTCCTAAAAGGCTTAGCTCCTTATTTTCATGGCACTGTGTATTTTACGATGTCCACTTTGTAGGCCTTGAGGTCTTCATAACTCCATGCAAATATGTCCTTATATTCTTGGAGTAGGGATTTTATCTCACTTCTTTCATCAATGTTGCAGTGCTTCTCAATGCAAATGATCTTTGGATGTAAATCTGTCCCAATGTTGACTTCAATGCAATCTTTTGACTTTCTTTCTTTTTGATCTCTTTTGACCTTGTCATATTGATCAAAATAATTTATCCAATGGAATGAGTCCTCTAGGGATCCTATTCTCCCTTAACTACATGATTAGAGGATTTGATTCCTCTTGCCAATTTATATAGCACAAAGAGAATTACTACAAGTTAGTCAAAAACCAAACTATCTCTACATCATCATCAAAAACTTGTCAGTTATCAAAATTATCAGGGACAAGAAGTCTATAAAAAAATTCCGTTTTGCAAGCGTCTTTCAACATTTCATCACAAGGATGAAGGGTTGTGGCTGCCATAGCTAATGCATCAACATGTTCATTTTCATCTGTAGGAATAGCTTTGAAGGAGAAGGCATCAAATAATTCAATAGAATCCCATATTACATTTCTATATTTCTTCATTCTATCATTCTCAGCCACACATTGAATCCTTGCTGAACAATTAAATCAAAATCACTGTAATGTCCCCACTTTTGGACATTATTCCATTACAGAGTGTTATGCTGACCAGAGTAGCCAGATAGGGGTGATAGCGAGTACAAGATCTATTGAGGGGTTTGTTGGGCCCATCTTGCATCGTTCATCATATTTCATCATCAAGATCCATTCCACACAGCTTGGCTTTGAATTCGTTGCATTCCGACGATTTCCATAATTTTGAGTTATTATGGGCTATATGTTAATTAAATTCACTAAGAAGGTCGTATTGGGCATAATACTTGGAGGAACCTCTTAGTGTAATATCTCATCGGAATCGGGAGGAATAGCACTACAGGATAGGATGATGAGAAGTGACTTTCAGTGGCCAGAGAAGCCACAAGGAGGGATAAATCACTTTTTAGAGGTAAATGATTAATTAATTAATTAATAATAAAATAAAGTAAAAGTCACTTGGAGAAACAAGGTGAACAGGGAGGATAAAGAGAGATAGGGGCCTCTATTCTCTCATTATGTTGATTATCAGTTTGAGATTTGGCTTCTTGCTAGTGAGCCCATGCACTTGGGGGTTTCAAGGGTTTTGACTTAACAAACCCTAGAGATCAGCTCGGTGGTGAAAGATCCCACCCAACCTGGTCCATGTTTGGTCACGAAGGTGAAAGATTCCTCCCTCACCATTCTACATCAGATCTATTTAGTCACAGGTGGATTCTACATCAACTACAGGTACAGAAGAGAAGGGGTGCATAGCTACAAGGGGTTTCCAGCCGGAGGGCGCACTATCTTGGGAAAAGTAGCTTGATCTGGAAAGAGGAGGAGGATTCGGGGAAAATGAGCTTTTGGGTATTCTTGGTATAGCCTAGGGCGCCTTCTTTAGCCTCTTCCGGGGGGTTTTTCTCTGTCAGATTATTTATTGGAGCTTGGCACAAGAAGGAAAGAGGAGGGTGCACTGCAGATTGCGGATTCAGTCTTTTAGTTGGTCAGTTCTTCGTCTTTCAGCCTGATACTTTGCTAGGGGGTTTCTCTTGGCCCGATCTACAATTTCGTATCTTCCTCGAGGGATTTGGCAGCTATATTCTTGGAGGATGAATTATTGGCTTGGTTCAGCTAGGAGGGTGCATCTGTTATGTAATGTCCCTTTCCAAATAGGAGCTCCAGAGAGGAGGCTTAATGGTCTAAACCACCCCGTTAGACTATAGCCAGGGCCAGAAAGGGGTAAACAGGGTTACTAGAGGTCACTCCAGTCAAAGGTGTTATATTCAGAAAGTGACATTGAGCTAAAAGTGGTTAAAAGCGTTTTTTAAGCCAATTTGAGTTAAAAATAGAACAAACGAGCTAAAATTAGAAGTCAACAGCGAATTAGGGTTTCGGGCAGCTATAAGAGAAGGTTCAGCGACCTAATTCATCATTATGTAGATTTTGACTTGTCATTGAGGAGAGAGGCGCATCTTAGGAGAGATAGTTCAGTGGATTCCAGGAGGAAGACACCAGTTGGTTGATTTTAGTGTTGAGAGACACACCCTAGTCACCGGGAAGATCACACAGGTCTTCCATCATTCTTTAGCGACAGTTACACAAGTTCCAGCAGCAAGGGTGGACTTATTCAGGGTGAGGGTGCAGCTTCTGAGGAGGTTTAGTGGATTGACTTGTCCCTTTGAAGGGGAGTTCAGAGATTCCCCTCCGACCTAGTTAAGAGGAAGGCAAGGCGCATCTTTTGCATTGTTCCTCGTCAGATTTCAACTAAGGGATCATCTGGGGCGTACTTTCTGGACATTGGGAGTGCAACGCTTGGGGAGGACACATTCGGGGTTCCTGAGCGATCATCAGTTCAGATTCCAGGGAAATCCTTTCAACCCATTTCCCAATAGACCTGGGCAATCATTTTGAGACACACATCAGCCGATTCCGATGGTGGAATCACTAGGGCACAATTTTCCAGAGTAGAGGGAGTGCATTTCCCCCAGGGGGATCCATCCGAGGACTAGATACACCAGTTGAGGTCTGGACAGTCACCAGGACTTTGAGGTAGAGCAGGGCGCATTGTTTGGGATAGTTTCCAAGCATTTCCGAGAGGTATAGCCACCAGGGAAAACTTTCCAGACTTGCAGCAGTTGTTGTACGAGATGGCATATCCGCAGTAGTTCTTCATCTCATCCATTGCATTCCACAACATTCTTCGGGTATCGGGTATTATTGTTTTAGTTGCTTTTGTATTTTGACTAAGACCCTTTTGTCATTGATCTAGCCGAGTGATACATTTTATTCAGCCGCATTCGACATTTGTACTCCACAGAGATTTCATAATATAAGCTTTGCAGTCTTTTGTCGCCATCATTATTTGAATTCTCATTTATATGTTGTAAACAATTAATGCTACACACACATTAGCAGAGTTTCCTAGACTAGCCAAGTCAGGAACATTACAATGGTATCAGAGCTTTAGTCCTGCCAGCCTGTGACTAAAGACGATGAGTGCAGCAGAGGACCCAGTGGGCCGTGAGCACATAGGTGACGAATATGTCACTTATAACAGACGCAAGGAGGGAATACCTAGATCTGATTTTCCCCCTTTTCGTCTCATCTCAGAGGAAGAGGAAGAGGCACAGAGGGAAGAAGAGAGAAGGGCAAAGAGTGGGGCTGAGAGAATGTTAGGAGACAGATACGAGAGACTAGAGGGTAGTGGTAAAGCTCCCATGGACCCAGATGCAGCTGTCATGCAGGTACTCGGCAATCTGGTAGTCAGTCAGCAGGCCATGACTCAGTCTTTGGCGCAGATGGTTGATAGATTGGTTATAATGGGCACCCCGGGCACACAAGCCCCACATGCACCACAGGGGAACTTAGAGGCAGGTAGTAGACCCCAGTCTCCTACTCGTACATACACCTCTTCGAGTAGGATTCCCAGGCCATTGTTCCCCAGTTTCCAAAGGGCACCCCAGTAGAAACACATCAACCGATAGCACAGAGGCCACCCACTTGGGCAGAGGACATTGCAGAGTACAAGAGGGAGTATGCAGCATTGGGTCGTGACTTCCATCAGGACATGACCTTGGTCGATTATTGTGGACTCAGACTCCAGAACCGCCCCAGAGAGCCACAGAGAGGAGGACAGCAGCCGCAGCAAGGGCATAACATTGATTTCATCGAGAAAGTTGGTAAACTCACCATACCTTATTTTGACGGATCGTCCAAATGCACAGCTAGAGCTTGGGTACAAAAGCTAGACACATACTACAAGCTCAACCAGATGACCGAGACATAGCCCATCAATTTTGCTACCCTACACTTGGAGGGTGAGGCACACGAGTGGTGGCATCATGGATTAGTGACGTTGGGTCACAATCACATGACCTCCTACAGGGAGTTCACAGAGAGACTCATGGACAGGTTTGAGAGGAGGGATCCCGAGATTCACTTCAGGGATCTAGCCCAGTTGAGACAAACTGGCACAGCAGAGGTGTTCATCACGAAGTTTCAGTGGGTAGCAGTGGCAGTGATAGATATATCAGAGCCCAGGATGATCATGTTATTCACAGAGGGACTCACAGAGCCCTTGAGAGGATGGGTGAAGGCATACAGGCCTCACACCTTGCAGGTTGCCATCTTACGCACTCTAGATTTGGCAGACTCAGTGCCAAAGACTAAACCCTTTTCCAAACCCTTCATACCACAAAAGGACCGAGACAGGAAGCCATTCCAAAGAGAATGGAAGGGCAAGGAGAAGTTGGATGATGAGACGAGGCGAGAGCTTATGAGGAAGAAGATTTTCTTTAACTGCAGAGACCCTTGGGTCCCAGGCCACAGGTGCATGGGCAAGGGAGAGATTCGTTATATTGAGGTGGCACCAGACGGTGTGGATAGTGAGGAGGAGGGGCAGGACAGTGGATCCACTAGCTCAGAGGAGGAGTCAACACAGGAAGAGGAGCAACCTCCCCGTAGACCACCGACACCGGCAGGAGCCCACCCACCAGTAGTTCCACAACCTCCTGAGCAGGCTAACAAACGGAAACCAGCAAAGGGAGGAATCATAACGACCCTTTCTAGTGTTCCCAGGTATGATACCCTCCGGATCAGAGGGACTATTCAGGGACAATGGGCAATCGCCCTGATAGATGGTGGGGCCACACCCACAACTTCATTGACGCTTCATTGGTATCGAGACGAGCACTTCAGACAGAGGAGTTTGAGGGGTTTGATGTTGCAGTAGAAGATGGCCATACAGTGGAGTTTTTAGACAGAGTTCCGGACTTGGAGATAAAGTTAGGCAACTACACAGCGAGAGACACATTTTATGTGGTTGACCTATCCGACACAGATGTGGTATTGGGAGTCCAGTGGATGATCACCTTGGGAAAAATCACCACCAATTACCAAACCTTGGAGATGGGGTTCAGAGACAGTGACGGGAAGAGGATTGTTCTGAGAGGCATGTCAACAGGAGCACCCAGGACAGTTTCAACCAAGAGAATGTTGAGGATATTCAGACATGGGGAGGTAGCATATGCCGCAGAGTGCTTGATCACTACGCAAAAGGATTCAAAGGGTCGACAACAGTATCATACAGAGATTAGGAACTTGTTGGGACGACATCAGCAAGTTTTTGGGTCGATTCCACCAAGGAGACCACCTGACAGGGGGTTTGAGCACACCAATGAGTTGGAGGAGGGGGCCAAACCTATGATCACACCCTCCTATCGTCATCCTAGGAGGTTCAAGGATGAGATAGAGAAAGCAATTAAGGAATTGCTAGCGACAGGACACATCAGAACGAGCAACAGCCCATTCGCCTCTTCAGTTGTCTTAGTTCTGAAGAAGGATGGTACCATGAGGATGTGCATTGATTACCGGGCCTTAAACAAGAAAACCATCAAGAACCGGTATCATATCCCTCGCATTGACGAGTTGATGGATGAACTACATGGGGCAGTTTTCTTCTCAAAGATTGATCTACGCTCTTGGTATCATCAAATCAGCATCCGAGAGCAGGACATAAAGAAGACGACATTTCGGTGTCACTTTGGACATTTCGAGTTTCTAGTTATGTCATTTGGGCTAACCAATGCACCAACTACATTTCAGTCTTGCATGAACCACATATTAAGGGATCTGTTGAGGAAATCAATTTTGGTTTTCTTCAACGACATCTTGGTCTACAGCAAGACATGGCAGGAGCATATGAGGCACTTAGATGAGGTTTTGGGCATGATGGAGGCATAGTCACTATACGCCAAAGAGTCCAAGTGTGAGTTCGGTATGACAGAACTACTTTACTTGGGCCACATCATTAGTACACAGGGGGTACAGGTACACTAGGAAAAGATCAGGGCCATTATGGCTTGGCCAACGCCTAGGAATGTGACAGAGTTGAGGAGCTTCTTCGGGTTATGCAGCTATTACAGGCAGTTTGTCAGAGGTTTTTTCAGCTTGGAGCACCCCTGACGGATCTCACCAAGCAGAAGGGTTTCATCTGGACCGATGAGTCACATAAAGCCTTCGATCACATGAAGGAAGTCATGGGCACATGTCCAGTGTTAGCATTACCAGACTTCACGTTGCCATTTGTATTAGAGTGTGATGCATCCAGCGAGGGTATCGGGGCAGTTTTGATGCAGGGAGGACACCCCATTGTATTCGAGAGCAGGAAGCTCAATCAGCCCGAGAGGTTGTACTCCATCTATGACAAGGAAATGTTGGCAATCATACATGCCTTGACCAAATTCAGACAATATTTGGTGGGAAGCAAATTCGTGGTCAAAACATATCACAACAAGTTGAAGTATTTCCTTCAGTAGAAGGACATCAATGAGTGCCAGTAGAAATCGGTGACGAAGGTACATGCATTCGACTTCGACATAGAGTATGTCAAGGGGAAGAAGAACATTGTGGCCAATGCACTATCGAGGAGATCTGTGGCATGTTCTTTGATGGAGATTTCAGCAGATTGGAAATCCCATTTGTTAGTGGAATATTCCAAGAACAAGTTCGCTTGTGAGGTTATGGATGGGAAGATACAGGATGATAAGTATAGGGTCATTGACGATGTCATATTCTACAAGGACAGAGTCTACTTAGTTCCAGAATCGGGGATCAAGAAGAAGATCCTCACAATTGTTTATGATTCACCACTAGCAGGCCATCAGAGGTTTTTCAAAACATAGAGACAGATCAGGGAGAGGTTCTCATGGAAGGTCCTCAAACAAGACGTTATGAGACACATCAGTGAGTGTGTGACTTACCAGCAGAACAAGTCAAAGCATACTCTTCCAGCAGGGCTACTTCAACCACTTTCCATTCCAGAGCAGAAATGGGAAAGTATATCGATGGACTTCATCACAGGCCTACCCAAGGTCCAAGGTAAGGACTGGATCTATGTAGTGGTCGACAGATTGACCAAGTTTGCTCACTTATAAGCCATACCGAAAGAGTACAGCGCAGTTCAGGTAGCTGAGTTATTCTTCAGGGAGGTCTTCAGACTTCACGGGTTGCCGAGGAACATCATCAGTGACAGGGACAGTCGGTTTATTGGGACATTATGGAAGGAGTTGTTTAGATTGGTGGGGACAGAGTTGACACCCAACACCGGCTATCACCCTCAAACAGATGGGCAGACCGAGATCGTCAACAAGTGGGTTGAAGGGTATTTGAGGAACTATGTAGGTGTACAACAGAGAACATGGGTCAAGTGGCTACATTTAGGAGAGCATTGCTACAACACCACTTTCCACATGTCCATTGGTATGACATCCTTCCAAGCATTGTACGGATATGATGCTCCTACTTTGGTATACTTGGTTTTCGGGGAGAGCAGAGCTCCCAAGGCCAAGGATTGGATCACAAAGAGTCAGGAGATTCTCAAGTTGCTGAAAGAGAACCTGCAGACAACACAGAACTAAGAAAAGATGAGTGCAGACAGGCACAGGGTAGAGCGCAACTTTGAGGTTGGGGATCTGGTTTTCTTGAGACTCCAACCTTCCAGAACGTCATCTCTGAAGAAGAGTGGGGTCGAGAAGCTCAAGCCTAGATGTATGGCCCTTACAGGATCATGCGTCGAGTAGGCATGGTTGCTTATGAGCTAGAGCTTCCAGAGGGGAGAAATATTCATAACGTGTTCCACATATCTTGCCTCAAAAAGGAAGTGGGACAATTCATCAGCACATCAGAGGAGCTTCCCCATTGGATGAGGAGGGATAGTTGGTGAGACACACCCTAGTAAGAAGATCACACAAGTCTTCCATCATTCTTCAGCAGCAGTTACACAGGTTCCAACACCAAGGGTGCACTTATTCAGGGTGAAGGCGCAGCTTCTAAGGAGATTCAGTGGATCGACTTGTCCCTTTCAGGGAGAGGTCAGAGATTCCCCTCCGACCCAATTGAGAGGAAGGCAAGGCGCATCTTTTCCTTGGTTCCTTGTAATATTCCGACTGAGGGATCATCTGGGGCACACTTTCCGGACATTAGGAGTGCGACACTTGGGGAGTGTTGAAATAATGTAACTGCAAAGTGTAGTCTTATTATTATTTGATATATTATTCATTGAATCAATCCCCATTGTGGATTGATCATGTCGGCTGTAACATACCTACTTCGGAATTCGGAATTTTTCGACCTTTTTCTTCTTTTCTCTAAGGAACTGAATTCCCCAAATCCCTACGGGGCCTGATACAAACCCTGCCATCTCTTATCTGTACTCATATGATCGGCGGCTAGGACCACAGGCCTTATCGGAAAGGTGCTCGTCGGCTTTCGCGATTCGGGAAATCGCGATACATGTATTTCCTTTTCTCTCTTATCTTTCGAAGGGCCGAAACCCGAAACGGTTTTAACCGCTTATCGAGATCCACAGCAACTCGGATTAAGCCCTGGTACTGTACCCTTCGAGATTTCGCATACCGAAAATTCAGGATATGCGACGACAGGAGGTTTTGCGCTTAGGTTTGCTGGGAGCCGAAACTCTAAAACCTACATACAAATATATATATATATATACATCGCTCTGTCTATTTCGGGAATTCGCAAACCGGGTTTTCGGGACTGGCGAGTACAAGAGAACTTGCCAATAGGTATCTCGAGTACCGAAATACCCAATATTATCTGTGCTAAGCCATTTTGGCATTCCTCCTTTCGGGATTTTGCTTATGTGAAAACAAGGGGTCTCGCCCCTAGGTTTCCCGGAAGCCGAAAACTCCGAGTCATCAAAACTTTAAACATGCTCCTCTATTTTGGGGTTTCCTCCATCGGGATTTTGACACTGGCGAACTCATGGGGCCCGCACTTAGGTACCCCGGGTGCCGAAATACCGAAGTATAACCACTTCTCCACACTCTATTCTTTCGGGGTTTCGCAAGTCGGGATTTCGGGACTTGCGAGTACAAGGGAAACTTACCCTTGGGTTTTCCGGGTACCAAAACACCGAAATGCCAAACCAAGTCACGCTACGCCAATTCGGGATTCCGCGAGTCAGGGTTTCGTATATCAGAATTTCCGGATACAAGAGGTTGAAGATTCACACTCCTCGACTACCCAAATGCCGAAAAGCCGGTACACCCGCTCATCATACACTTGACCAATTTCGGGGTTTCGCAAGTCGGGGTTTCGGGACTTGCGAGTACAAGGAAATACTTCCTTGGGTGTTCCGGGTTCCGAAACACCGAAAAGTCCTAACTCATCCATACGTCGTCATTTCGGGTTTTTGTGAATCAGGGTTTCGAGTCTTGCGAGTACAGGAGAACTCGCACTTAGGTACCCCGGGTGCCGAAAAGCCGAAACGCTTACCAGCCGCCACATGTACTCTACAGCTGGACGGTCCAGGTACTCCCATGGGTCTTGGAATTGACGGTCCCGATTTCTTCGCTACTTACGAAGGTTAAAAAGGGGTCAAGGCATTAATGCCTGCGTTCCTTCATCCAATTTAACAGTCGTAACAGACCTTGGATCCTCCGAAAGGATCTCATTCGTGCATTTAGCAAGAGGAAGGGTATCCTGGGTACCGAACCTCCGAAACATCACAACTCATCCATACTAGTTCATTTCGGGGTTTCGCCAATCGGGATTTCGAGACAGGTGAGTAAAAGGGAACTTACCCTTAGGTGTCCCGGGTACCGAAACACCGAAACATCACAACTAATCACGCTATACTCATTTCGGGGTTTCGCAAGTCGGGATTTCGCGTCTGGCGAATACAAGAAAACTGACCCTTGGGTTTCCCGGTTGCCGAAACGCCGAAATACCGAGCTCTAAGAGACCCACTCTCTCTCTCTTGCAGGGTTTTCAAACTTAGGCCTTAAAGTCCTTCATCGGGTTCCTGGGCAGATTTTCACCAGGTTTTATGACCAAACTGAGAGGTCTTCTTAAATCCCTGAACTATTAACATCTGTGATAGATAAAAAGAAAATTCAGGATTTTACCAAGGCGGTAGTCCTTTCAAGGAACTTACCCCGGCTCTGGAATGTGAGGGAACGATCCCGAAAGGGTGTGCCTGTGAGGAATTCTATCTGGGGCAGCATGAGAGACAAATAAGGGAAACAACCTCCCGAGAACAGACTTAAAAACTGGATTCGTTCAAATACATATATCTATCTATATATATATATATATAAGCCGAATGTGGTCATTCCAATATAAGCATGCAACCACCATTCCGATCAAAACACCATGCAGACATTTCTACACAGAAACCATTTATAAGTGTTCAAACCATGAGCATACATTGCAAGATATTTAAATTCAAGATACAAGATATAACACTTATCAGAAAAACATCGTGTTTGATGCAACTGCTGAGAGGGGTCCTCGTTTCCACCCAACCGTAGGCTTAGCGACTCCGAATGGATTTACCACTAGCCACCCCCGAGCTAGACCACGATGCTTGAGACTCTCTGTCTCTGTTCTTCAGCGATAGAGAACGAAGGTTACTCTCCTTCTTCTCTGCTATCGCTCACTCTGTATTTTGTTCCAGAGTTCTTCCGATCTTTTCCTGCGATCTCCCCCTCGCGCCCCTCCCTTCCACACCTTTTACCTGCCTTTTTTTCTGGTGAGGTTGCGTGTGGCACGAATTTCCCCGCGGTGGTCAGGTCTAATGCCTTCACGGATGGGCGGTTCACCCCCATCCCTCATTAACTCATGAGGAGCCTCTTCACCTACCAACCTAGCGAGTAAGTCATTTCGGGGCCAGCGAGCCGCTCTTGGTTCTCCGAGCCAGTGAAGACCAAATACGGTATTGGTTTCGGTGGAATTTAGCGCCACCATTCCAGGTGCCTTCCACCACCTTTCTTTAGCCATCGTGGTCTCTTTTTCAGCACATCCCCCTCC
>SNQJ01S0171460.1:0-17148 GCA_010110895.2 Picea sitchensis
TTTTAGCCAACTTTGTATAGTTTTGGCCCTTTTGATGTGCTGTGGAGTTAATCCTTGTGCCATGGATGATTGTTTTTCTGTGTTGATGATGTTGAGTTCTTGTCGCCCTGTGCGGACGAAATTTCAGTGATAACAGTCGGGAATTCGAAACTCGACGTATTTTCCCTCAAAACGTTATACCTTCGAAGCTCCGAGTCGCGAAGTTGTGATATAAATAAAAACGTAATTAATTAAACTCTTAATCTGGTTTTATCCTCCAATTTAATTAAATCATATCATCATGATCTCGCGATTTCACAACTCGGCATACGAGCCTGTAGGAAGCTATACCTTCGAAGCTCCGAGTCGCGAAGTCGTGATATAAATAACAACGTAATTAATTAAATGCATAATCATGGTTACATTTTTTATTAACCAAAGCTAATTATCACAATCTCGGGTCTTAGAGGTTCAAAGGGTTAGAGCGAAAGCTCCCGATGAGGTGAGTGTCGAAATATTAATTAACATTTAAAAAAGGCCTGATTAATTAAGCTAAGCCAACATTTTCATTGTTTAATACGAAAATTAATATGCACAGTCTCCGAGGCGATTTTAAACTTTCTTTGCGCCAACTTGCATTACGAACTGCCAAAATTTATGACATTAATTAGAAATGAGGCAAACTAACAAGGGTTTGGTTTTTATTGCTAAATTTATTTTTAAGAACAATTTGACCGTTCTGTCCCTAAGGACAACCTAGTTTTAAATAGTCGAAGACATGGATTTTTTATTTGTTGTCTCAAATTTCATTTCTATTCTACGCAGAGCCAACTTTTCGCGAGCGAACTAATTTATGTATGTATACATATTTTTATCGCAGGAGAGATAAATTAGAATCCTCCGCCATGGCCCCGTGAAAAGCATCTAAAGCCACTATTGAGGTTTCAGGACAAGGTTCAGACAATGTTTCTGATACTTCACCTTGAAGTGTTGACTCTGTCAGGAACTGGTCGTATTTTTCTGAGGTTCTGTAGTCCGAATTGGTAGATGTTTTGGATGATTCCAATGGGAATGAAAAATATGACCTAATCACCAAGTATAAGATCGTCGTCCAGGCTCAAATGCATAAAGTAGCGGCTAGACCATGTCTGCTCCCTTATTACGATATGGTCTGGTGGGCATTAGACCATGTAGATATACCAACCAGAACCATCATCAATGAGCAGAGGGTCAGCATTGGGACTTCCAGACCCGAACAATTGCAGGCTATGTACAAGTTTCCAGCCATGTTGGACTTTGTTTACAATGCTAAATTCCTGAAGGATTTTAAACAGAAGGAATGTGTGCAATACGACAAGACTATGTTTGGTTTAATCAAATATTGGGTTTCACACCCTGCGAAGTTCAGGGAGGACACTAATGGTATATATTCAATAGCTTCTCTGGAACCATAGTTCAAATATATCACTATGATGACCTGCAGATTATATGGGAGAGAGGACACCACTCATTTTTTCCTTCAGTGGGTGCCTCTAATTCACACGGTCGCCGAAGGCTGTTCCTTCAACTGAGCTAAACTATTGTCTGATAGTTTGACCAGTTGAGTTACAGAGTATCGAGTGCAAAGGGACAGCAGAAAAATTGCTTCATTATTTATCTCCGCGTATATCATGGACACCGTATGTTTTCTGACACCTTTTCCCTTGATGAGTTGGAGTTGGAATCCATCGGAGGTTGAGTCCATCCATGTCTACCATTCAAAGCTGTGGGAAGACAAAGCCTCAGATTTTGTGTATGAAATCTTTAACTGGGTGATGGTACCGCTGCATGTCACTATCTTTAGCCACCTTCCACCCAGGATCTCAGACAGTATCGCGGTAAATCTGAGTAGTATAGCCGACTGGTACGTGGAAGTAGGATTTTCATATCTCAGGGTTTTCGGCGCTTCTATTCCTCCGAATGCCTTGCCTTTATTAATACCCGATAAGCTGGCTTGTCGTGAGATTGCTAGACAAACCGTAATCGGTGGCATAAGCAAGGAGCTTAAGGGATATTCTAATAAGGTATGGCCACCTTTTCCTATTCATTTAAGTTCCTATTCTTTGTTAGACTTTGGGCATGCTAAAGCTGAGGCAGCAGCCCTGGAGGACCTGAAATTGGTTCATGTCGAATTCAAAAAGCATGATCCACAGAGGGTCATACGTAATCACTTAGCCAGTTGCAGGCTAAAAAGGTTTGAACATGAAAATTCACCCTCGGATGACATTTTCTGAGGCGTGAGATCTTATGCCGAGGTGTTGGCTTGGATACAAGCCCTGGCACCCAAAGAGAGGGCCGATGTTTTAAAATTCCAAGAACATCGACGGATTTGTCTTCCCCCAGTATTGCGGGGTGAAAATCCAATAACAGTAGAGGGGTAACAAAAAGAAGCCTAAGGCTCAAAAGATTCAGCACCAAAAGAACACCAGGACAGGGAGGGGCAAACTAGGAGTCTGAAACCGGAAATAAAAACTCCCGATCTGTCGAAGAAGAAGACTCCAATTACCACTCCAGGCTAGTCAGCTAAGCAAATCAGATATCCTATCACCTCCATTACTCCCTTACAGTCAACTCAAGGGAACATAGACGCAGGGTGGATTTTCAACGAAGAATTGAGACCTATAAGGATGGAAGATCTTCCACCAAATGAGTTCTTTTTTGATAAAAAGAGAAAAATTGTGGTAAAAAGAGAATTCTATCAAGAAGAGGGATCAACAGCCAAAAAGTTCAAGGTATTGACCGATGGGAAATATAAGAAGAAAGAAGAGTTTTCTACAGAAATAGCAGGGACATTAGGGGTGTATGCTACAGCAAACCAATTTTCAGTCGGGGTTTTGAAAAATCAGTTGAAGCGAAAAAATCACCTCATCAAAACCTTAAAAGATAAACTAACCACAACAGAGGAGGCTTCCAAGGACTAGGCAAGCACAGGAATAGAACAAACAAGAATGGCCGAAAAAAAGGAAATTGAGCTGCTCAAAGATAAGCTCAAACAAGTAGAGTTGGTAGCTCAGACCAGTCAGATGTAGGTGGGCCAGCAAAAAGACTTGATTGAGTAGCTACAGGTTATATTAGAGTTCACCAAAATCCAAGCTATAAATATTGGGATATTTCAATCCCAGGCTATGGAGATTCGGAGCAGGGTTTCTACAGCCTAACGAAGTTTACTTGCAAAGATAGAGACGATTCAGGACAATTGTCTGCTTATTGATCAAGTACCAGAAAAATTATCTGTCAGAGAGAGAGAAGTTGGAGCAGCTCAGGTTGCATTTCAAGAGGTTGTAATAGCTACAACAAACAGGGAATCAGGAAAAAGTTCTAAGTTTTCCATTTTGGAACAGACCCAAGGTAATATTTTGTTGAAAGAATGGGAACGCAACATATCAGAAGGCAAATTGCAACCCAAGAAGGTAAGGAAATCCTGTGAAGAGGCTTTCGGTTCCATAGATGGAAATATATTAGGCATTGATAGCGAGAGTAATGCTAAGACGCTGAGCCAAATGGATATGACAAAACTCTTGCTTGATATAAATGAAAAAGAAGAAAGAGATCCAGTCGAAATCTCACAAGTAACTATGGCAGACATAGTTCAAATAGATAAATGTATGATTAAACCAAGTGTGCAATTGTGCGCTATTGACACCCTAGACCGATAGATGGAAGAAAGGTTGCCGCAATTAGTCAGATATTGTTACATTTTTGAGGCAATTGTCAAGCGGAACCTTCAAGGTTGATATCTCACCTAGTGGAAAAATGTGTCACTTGTACCTAGCATGCGAGAGGGCAGGCTTCTGGTACAAAATAAAGACATAGGATAAAGAAATGAAACGATTGATCTCCTTCTCATTGTAATTGAAAATCATGGAATGATTGGGATTCCATCATATGTAAATTTGTATAAATACACAATAGAAGGAAAGAATAAGGGCTGGACCTTTTTGGGTCAATTGTAATAGAGATTTTTTCTCCCTCGAGATTTAATATAAAGAAAATATGAAGATTCTCGATTCCGTCATGACTATGTTATGAGTTTGTTTCCTTGTATTTCATATTTCATTTCATTTCATATATGTATCTGATGAATGTTTCGCTATAATTTAGTGCAACCTCTACTATGGTGAATAAATTTTAGTTTTCTATATTGTTTACCGTTTTTCCTCTGTACCGACTATCAACAGGTATAAGACCAGTGAACATTTTAGATTTCTATATATATATTATGCTTCATCAAGTTATTTCTTTATCTTTTTCTTCTTCTATTTATAAGTGAGATTCTCCCTTGATAGGAGCCTTACATGATAGACAGCTTAATGTTTTTCTTACATCTCATACACATTTATTAAAATATAACTCAGTTACAGGAAAGGGCCTTTGGTTTGCACCCTATTTTCATTATCGGAGCTATAAACTCTCCTTTGTATGGCCGAAATTGAGACAGCATCTAAAAAAGTATTGAGATTTTCTTATCACTCTGTTCTTCTATGACTGTCCCTGTGACAAGACAGCCTAATATTGAACCCGAACTATCAGATCAAACACATATCGCCTTGAATATTTTTGATACTATTCTTAAAACAACCACTACTTGGGTCGAACTGGAACATTCGTGGGCAGCGATTGAAAGGGACATAAACATCCAGGAACAGTTGGAAGCTAGACAACAACCTAGAAATCAGCCCTAGCTTCCCTTGCCGAAGGTTGACATTTATTCCTTCTCTACCCCTTACTCACTTTCAGATGCCTAGACACTGTACTTTTGAGCCTTAAGTATAAACTCTAGAACAACAACTTGAATGGTTATAGTGGTTTACTTGCATTTTTTTTATGAAATTGCTGGAATAAACCCTAGGAAATAAGCACATGTCGGTGTCCTTATTCTAATTCCCTACTAGATTATGCCAAGGAGCCATTTTATCTTGTGAAGACATTTCTAGGGCCTTTCCATTGCAAAACCCTATCATTTTCTCTTTACCCTAGTCGATTTTATCTTTTCGTTGAGCTAAATAAGGAGGAAAATGTGCTAAGGCCTAGGGTTGCCTACACCTTAGTAAGTCATTTTCCCCTAGGGTTTGATGGTTGAAGCCTTGTCCTACCAACACTTCACCATCAAATTCTCTTGTATTTATCCCTACCATTATCATATCGTTCCTTCAACTCTTGCTTCTACTGTTTTACTCCATTTTCCCTATGAATGCACTGATCCAAGAGCTATATGCTTGAGTGCCTTGATCAAAAACTTCAAACCTCCACTACCTTTTGAATAATCACTAACAACTACTAACCCTAGTTTAAGATTGACTTACTAACCCTATTGATGTTATTATCCATTTATGTTATATTCATATCCTTGCAACATTTGATGCTTATGTAAAGCAATTGAAATATTGGCTAAAGTGTAGTAGTATTTGCTTCTAATGAATGTGGTATTGTGACATTGATGATAAATTATTCTTTCTCATTGTGAAGCTTCTTTAAAAGCATTTATTGTGAAGTAACATATTGTGATTATTGCTATTATATGTCATTGATTGCTTCATCAATAATATCATTCAATTGCTTTATTTGAGAAAGTCCAATTACATGAAATACTAACCAGCAAGTGACCTTGCAGATATAGTTTCTTATTGCTATGTTCCGGGTAGGTACTTTTCTAGTTATTATTATATTTTATTGGTTGTTTAGCCAAAATTTCTTATCGATGGTGACTTGTGAGAGGGAAAATTTTACCTTAGCCTTTACCCTTTGCCTTCTCAAAACCCCAAGTCATCGGGGACGTCTCCCCTAGGCCTACCACCCTAAATAGAAAGAGTCTTCCTATTGAGGTGACAGTGATAGGATAGTCTCTTGTTGCGTCAGTTTGTCTTCATTTACCTTTCCTTTACATCCAAGTACAAACTGTGAGATAACATTTTGACACCACTGTCGGGGAACACTGAGTCAATTCTCCTCAAAGACGATTTTTTTTTTTGGTAAATCTTTCCTCAAGAATCTTTATCTTACAAGCTTACCTAGCAACTCCACTAAGGATGATTCCCTTATTTCTTTGATAATTTCAAGAAAATTATCTAGCGACTCCATTGATGACGAAGCCAACTATGACTTCTCAATGGGATCCGGGAAACTAAAAGCCTTTAGACATGAGTAATATCTCGGGATACCCTCAAAAAATGCCCCTTGAATACAAAACATTGCTCCCTAGATTCACTACTGGTGATAGGGAGAGAGCCGACTATCACATGAGTAACTTCTAGGATTTATTTCTATCCCACCCTATCAGTGATGATGCTGAAGATATGGTCATGAAACTTTTGTCTTCCAGTCTTTATTGCAATGCTAGGGAGTGGTATGACAACCTCCCTGATTCTAGTGTCACAACTATGGAATAATTTGAAGAAACCTTTCTCAGAATATGGGGTATTCAATTGGAAGATATCCCAATACTTCTAAAAATACTCGATCATATTAATAAAACTGAGAATGAAACTGCCAGAGACTTCTAAGATAGGTTTGAGGACATATTGTATCAAATTCCTAAATGCCATCATCATGAAGACAAGTACATTGTGTATCTCTTCACCAATGCACTTTTGGTGCGTTTAGGATTTCCCCTAAATAAAAAGAGGCCAAAAACACTCTATGAATCTTATAACATGGCCATACAAATCGAGGAAAATATATTTTTCTCCAAGGGAGAACACACCTTCTCTCTAGGTACCAGAATCAATGACCCTGAAGGTACCCCAGACAATCTTGGTTTGGAAAGATTAGTTTCCCTTGAAACTTTTACCGTTGATTTCCAAGAAGAAGGGGAATTTTTTTTGACCTACCAGATGCTGCGGGAAAAGATATTGATGAGGTTTTCAAACCATACAAGGAAGAACAAAGGATTATTAAAGACACAATTGAGGAGTTGGAACTAGAACGAGCTAATGAAGTATCCACATGCCCTCCTCCTGATGAATCCATCCACGAGTCTTTCCCCCTTGCACAAGAAGAAGAGAATGAGGTTAGTCACTTTCCTTTTCAAGATCTTAACAATGCCTTGTTTTCTTATTCAGAGAAGGAAGAATAAATGGAATCCTCAAACAAAGTAGATCTTCCATTTTGTACGGTCAAAGATGAAGGGGAAACTCATGAGGATGAAACAATGATGCATGTTCAAGACACCCAAGCCCTCAAAGCTCCTACACAAGAAGAAACAAACACAATAAGTTACCCTCCTCTCCAAAATTTTCATGATTCTCTACTTTATGATTTGAGAAATGAGGAGGAGATGGATGATCCCTTGAAAGTTTTGAATCCTTCATGTTATGATACAGATATAATTGATATTGATGAGTTCATACATGTTGGAAGACGTAAGTGGGATGTAGTTAGTTCTGATATGGACCCCATTTACGACATTGAGAATCATTTCCAAGTGTTACCTTTACAGTTATCAAAACAGGTTACTTTTGACTTTGACCAGTGGCAAGAAGGAGATGATGTAATTACCGATACTTTCTAAACACCCAAGGTTGACCTAGTCCCATATTTTCCTGATATTTTTTAGTCATAACTTGAGGATTTTTATGAATACTCCTTTGAGCACTTGGATTTATACCATGAAGAAGATTATAAATCACCTTTTTGCTCAAATCGTAATGGGAATAAGGACATCATTCACCCAGAGAAGTATCCTTGTGACAACTTTCTCCAGCCACCTCTGATTACTTTACTTTGTTGTGTCTCTGAAGGTGTAGTTGGTGAGTATGTCTTTTGTATTGAGTTTCCTCTAAGGAAAACCCTATATTTAAAGGGTAGGTTGAATACCTCAAGAAAAATTCTATCATCTCAGCCTTTCAACCTTCCCTTAAGAGTTTTTCAGTCCTCTTCTAGATCCTTGTCAATCTTTTCCCAGGCTTCATATTATGAGAACGTCCTACGTAGCCAACTTTCAGACCTTTTGAGTCAGTTTTCTGAACCTTTGACTTTTCATGATCCCTTCCTAAAGTAGATTGAGCACTTTACTCAGAGAATGACTTGGCACGATTTTATCCCATCCACCCACATCCATGAGTTATATTTTATGATTTCCAACGATACGATACATTCTCTAACCCATGCTATTTTTGTGCTCAACTTATCACTATTTTGGTTTATGATGAAGCACAGAGGCAAGTATTGAGAGATAATGCTAGGATGGTTTCATTGGTCATTTGACTACACCTAGAATCCAGCCGACAGGTAAGTGTAGGTAAGTAGGTAGGCATTTGCATCCATTGTATATACCATTTGCATTTCATGCTAGAATAGTTTGTTTTCACACTTGTATATATGCTTTCTTTCATTATATATATGTATATATAATAATAGATATATACATATATATGTATATATATGTATGTATATATATATATATATATATATATATATATATATATATATATATATATATATATATATATATATATATACCTCTCTATATATATATATATATATATATATATATATATATATGAGATGGGAGTTGATATAACCACCCTAAATGATTACTAGCGACTTTATGTTGAGATCAAGCAAGTCACAAGTATTGCCAGAGATGTTGAGGTTCTAAAGAGCTCTACGGTGAGCACAAGTCCCTTAGTTGGAGCTAGATGTTATCCACACTTTTAGGGATAGCTAAAGAGTGTGTCTCGAGGCCCGCAGGGTCCCCAGACATAAAGTACAGAGCCATATGAGCTTGAGGGGTAGGCTGGAGGGCCCATATTTCCAGTCACCCCCACTTTGTAGAGCCAACAACAACATTCATCACCTTAGCTTTGTGGTCCTATGGTAGAAGTGGATCTTTCCATGAGGTAATTGGTCCACGTGTCATGGTATGTGTCACTTTGGTCTCCAAAACAACTGAATATGTGCATTTGATTCCTTTAACCTAGCAGTTGCTTGGATCTTATGCCTATCCCCTTGACCATATATGGGGGGAATGGCAGGATGCCACCCCAGTAAACATTGCCCATAGGTTTTGAGTTTCCAGGGGAATTCATGAGAAGCCATCATCCACCCCCACCATGCCCACCACTCCATGGCTCTCCTATTCATCCATCCCATTTCATTGGTCAGGGCATTGGGTTGGTCAAATATTTAAGGGTTGCACCTAACCTTGTGGGAAGAAGAAGGGGGATAAGGAAGCCCAAGAGAAAGGGTAGAAAGCCGGTGGAAAAAGTGAAACCAAAAGATGAAACCTCAATATGCTTAGCCCAAGGATAAAGAAATAAAAGGATTCTCGGAAAAAAACATAGGGACCCATAAAATAATAAAACAAGACACGGTTAGAGGATAGGGGGTCTCATCGAACCAACCTAATATTCGTCCATGGTTATCTAGTGGTATGACATTACTAGCAGTTGGTCACCATGCAGGGTAGTGGCTCTTTGTGGCATGGACAAGAGAAAGGGAGTCTCATCAGTTGACTTTCTCATTTCCATGAAGTCTTGTGGGGTAACATTGTGTCTGCGAGTCCACCATGCTAGGAAGTTTTACATTCTTCTTGAAGAAAAATAAATAAGAATAAATATAAAAGTCATAAATGGGATTGGAAACATTTCATCCATGGTGTGGATTCACCCTCTTCAGAGGCGCCCACAGGTAATCCATGCATTTGCCTACTATCACTACACCCCTTGTCAAACATCCCATACCACCTCATCCACTCACATGGCTTGGATTTGTTTTCTCCCATAAACACCCCACATCCAATGAGAACTAACCCAATAGGACACCCATTTCCTCAAACTTGGCTTAGCAGTTAATTATCGTCTTTGAGCACTTAATGCGGGTAGGGGTTTATCCATATGTTTAATAAACTTGGTTATTAGATGTGATTGAAGTTGCTATGATCCACATTGATTTATGAGCCCATGGAGTGTGTATTTGTTGATGTTGCAGGGTCATACCCGATGGATAGGTACCTAGATGGATAGTTACACATGGGGATCTACGATTAGTTAGGACCTCAATGGGGATGAAATCCCATCGGATGGTTATTGAGACCCAACAAAGGGGTAGAGGCGAGAGATCATAGGAGTTTGCACGGAGAAGGAAGGAGGTGTTCCACGGGAAGCTGACTTAACATACATGTACTTGAGGGGGGTTGTGCCCTTTCCACGAGAACATTGGCCAGAATATTGTGGAATCCTGAACACCTTATGATGTCACCGATTAAGGAGGGTTTTGGGAGGCGGTTATTATTGCTTGATGGCGATGTGGCAACCAGGCTTGAGGAGGGCCTAATGTTTTTTCTCAAAGAGGCCAAGCATTTCTCGAAAGATGGGCTAACGTCACCCTAAGGGGCATGACGTCTTCATTTCTACTTGATTTAGGTTTTTATCATGACATTTAATGTAAAAGTATATTATTGTGTATTTTTTTGCCTTGATAGGTAGCACTACGACCTAAAATTAAATTAGGGTCTTTGGTATGGTATAATAAAATTTAAAACTCTCTTTATTCATCATCTTTCAGTCACTTGTGTGAGGTCTGAAATATTACTTGCCCTCCTTTAGGGTTTTGGCTGAAATTCTAGTGCTTGTTGGAAGGAGGCTTATTTTGGCTATTTTGGCATTTTTTCTTGGTGGAGAGTCTACAACTAGGGTTTGTCTTTATGAATACATGGTGAATGTAAGTGAATTTCTGCAATCCTTCCATTACTTGAATGGTTATAGTGTTTTGCCATCTTTTGATGAAATTGTTGGAATAAACCCTATGAAATAAGCACATGTTGGTGTCCTTATTTTAAGTCCCTACTAGATTATGCCAAGGAGCCATTTTTATTTTGAAGAGACATTGCTATGAAGCGCCATTGCAACACACTATCATTTTCTCTTTACCCTAGCCAATTTTATGTTTTCGTTGAGCTAAAAAGGGAGGAAAACGTGTTAAAGCCTAGGGTTGCCTACACTGCTCATCTTCTGGTTGTCAGACAATCATTCTCAATGGATTCTTCGTCAATCTCAAGGTGCCTTGATCACAAACTTCAAACGTCCACTACCTTTTGAACAATCACTAACAACTACTAACCCTATTGATGTTATTATCCATTTGTGTTATAGTCATATCCTTGTAGCATTTGATGCTTCTTTAAAGAAATTGAAATATTGGCTAAAGTGTAGTATTCTTTGCTTCTGACGAATGTGGTATTGTGACATTGATGATAAATCATTCTTTCTCATTGTGAAGATTATTTAAAAGCATGTATTATGAAGTAACATATTTTGATTATTTCTATTATACGTCATTGATTGCTTTGTCAATAATATCAGTCAATTGCTTTATTCGAGAAAGTCCAATTATATGAAGTGTTAACCAGCAAAGGGACCCTTGCAAATGCTCAAAGTTTTCTTGTTGCTTTTGTTTTTGAGTAGGTGCACTACGGTTATTATTATATTTTATTGGATGTTTAGACGGAATTTGTGATCGGTGGTGACTTTTGAGAAACTTTTACCTTAGCACTGGCTTCCCCAAACCCAGTCCTTTGGGGCGTCTCCCTAGGCCTACCACCCTAAATGAAAGAGACTTCATGTTGAGGTGATAGTGATAGGATAGTCTCATGTTGCATCAATTTGTCTTCATTTACCTTTACTTTACATCCAAGTACAAAATGTGTGATCACAGGTTCCTACAAACATTTATAAATATAAGTTTATGGTTTTCTCACGATTGGGTTTCCATGTTAAAACTTTGTGCATTATGATTTGAGTTTATATGTGATTATTGTTTCTAAGCTAATGAATGATTGATGAATGGTTAAATAAAAGTAAAATTATCTTATATTGATTCACCCCTCTCCCTATAAACATAATTTCAAGAGTTCTACTACCTCTGTAAAAGTGGATTAATGAATGATTGATGAATGGTTAAATAAAGTAAAAATTATCTTATATTGATTCACCCCCCTCTCCCTATAAACATAATTTCAAGAGTTCTACTACCTCTGTAAAAGTGGATGGATCGATAACAGTAAGAGAAAAATTATGAGAACCCAAATTTTTATGACTCCTTGTACCTATTTTGTGTTTTTCATTCCTAACTTCCTTAAGTACTTGAGTTTCCCACTTTGGAGCCTTCTGTGCAACTTTGGGTGGTGATAAGTTTCCATCCAAATAACTATTATCAATGTTAGGTTTAGTTGAATCTTCTAAGTAACTTGTGAAGAATTTGTTGATTCTTCACATTCCACATGACATTTTTCTGATGTTCAAGCCATTTGAAACCATTGATCATCCTTTGATTTATTTAATTATTGCAACCTTTGTTGTTACTTAGCCACTTTTTTATCTAATTGACTAAGTAGTTTCTCAATTTCTTCTGCACTTAGACTTTATGTTTCATAAAAAGCAACATCCCTACTGCATTTGTTTTTCTACCTGATAAAAGTCAATAGCCTTTTTTCTATTCAAAATACTCGACTAGAATTCATTTCATACGCTTGGAATCTAACTTTGTTCATTTTTCTTTTGGAATAAGTGCATAGAATACACAACCAAAAACTTTAATATGTTTAATCATGGGATTGAATCCATACCATGATTTATAAGGATTAATTCCATCTAAAGATGAAGAGGGAGACTAATTTCTCAAGTATATTATTGTATGTATCGCCTCATCCCAATAACTTGAACTTAACCCTTTGAAGAACAACATTGCTCTAGTCATGCCCAATAATGTTTGATTCATTCGTCCAATTACTCCATTTTGTTGTGGAGTATAGGAGTTAGTCAATTGCCTAATAATTCATTTTTCCTAGAAATGTGCATAGAATTCATTTGAAGTGAATTGTCCTCCATTATCTATATGCAAAGTAGAAATTTTCTCCCCTGTTGCAATTGGAACCAAATTATTAAAACACTGAAATTGTGTGAATGCCTTTGATTTTTCCTTCAAAAACTATTCTTTACTTGGATTCTTCATGTATTTTACTTCTCTCCCTCTATCTTACTATGCTTGATGTCGCGTGGATCATTATGGGGTAGAGATTACTACAATTTTCTTTCGAAGATACTCAAAGGTTTCCCTTGGAAGAGGTTTTGTGAAGATATCTACAATATGGTCTTTTGTCCCAATGTACTCTAGTTTGATGTTCTTCTTTATAACTTGTTCCCATAGAAAGTGAAACTTGATCGGAATGTGTTTCATCTTGGAATGCATTATTGGATTCTTAGAGATACTTATAGCACTGGTGTTATCACAGAGTATCTAAATATGCTCGTCATATTCCACCTATATATCCTGCAAGGTTTGATTTATCTAGAGAACCTGGGTGCAACATGGTGTTGTTGCAATATACTCTACTTTTAATGTGGACAAAGATATCGATGATTGTTTCTTTCTCAAACATGATACCAAACAATCACCTAAGTATAAAGTTTCTCCACGTGTACTTCTTCTGTCGTCAAAGCTACCTCCACATCTGTGTAGGAGACCAAACATATTTTATTCCCTTTTGGATAACATAGTCCAAAATATTTTGTTTCTTTGAGATATATGAATATTCTCTTTACTTCCATAACATGTGTTTCTTTCAGTGCTTCTTGAAATATCACAACCTATCCAACTGCTTGCATCACATCCAGTCTTACCGCTATCACATAGAGTAAGTTTCCAATCATCGATATATAGAGTCTTTGATCTGCCTCCTTAGAATTATCATCCTTTATCAACTTGCAATCGGTTTTCATAGGAGTACTTATAGGTTTTCAATATTTCATTCTGAACTTTTTTAGCATTTCTTTGATGTACTTAGTCTGGGAGATGAAAATACCCTTATCACACTAACATATCTGTAATCCCAAAAAGAAAGTCAACTCACTGAGAAAAGACATTTCAAAATCATTCTGCATGTCTTTGGAAAAAATTTTACTCAACCTGACATCATCGCTCCCAAAGATAATATCATCTACATAAACTTAAATTATCGATATATTGTCTCACTCCAATTTTATGTAGAGATTGGTTTCTGCATTTCCCTCCCTGAATCCTTATTGTTGTAGATGGTTTTCTAGTATTTAATACCATGCTCTAGGGGCCTATTTGAGTCCATACAATGCTTTCTTCAACCTGCAAACATAATTTTCCTTTTCTGATAGTAGAAACCCTTAAGGATGTTCAATGTAGAATTCTTCTTCTAATTCTCCATTTAGAAAGGTTTATTTTACATCCATCTGATACACATTGATTCTTTTGGAACATGCATAGGCTAAGATAAGTCTAATTGTTTCCATCATGGAAACTAGAGAAAAGGTCTCTTCAAAATATATACCTTCAATCTGAGTGTATCATTTTCATATTAATCTTGCTTTGTTTCTGGTTACCTTTCCATCCTCTTTCAATTTGTTTATGAAAACCCACTTTGTACCAATCACATTCTTGTTCTTCGACCTTGGAACTAGTTCCAGTGTGTCATTCTTCTCTATTTAATCCAATTATTCATCCATAGCCTTGATCCAGTGTTCATCATTGTTGGTTTCTTCAAAACTACTTGGTTCAACTGCAGATAGCAGTGCTATATGCCTTTGTTCTAGTGAATACATTCTTCTTCAGGTTTTAACCCCTGCATATTTATTCCCAATAATTTGTTCTAGTGGATGATTTTTATACAATCGTTGTCTAGGTGTCTTGGGAGGTATTTTTTGCTCATCTTCCTCTTGCTCTTCTTTTGGATGATCTTCTTCTTCTGCTTCTTCTTATTTCAAACCTTCTTCGTCATCCTTCTCTTATGAATCTTGGCTCTCTTCTTCAGTGTTTTGTTCATTTTTTTTGTCAATTGTTACATTGATGCTTTCCACTATTATATTGAGTCTTGGACTTAAGAATTTATATGATTTTATTTTTCTTGAATACCCAACTAGTACTCCCTTATCAAATTGGGAGTCAAATTTTTCAGTTCTTCCATATTCTCTTTTGATATATCATTTGCTTCCAAACACTCTAAAATGCTTCACATTTTCCAATCTTCCTTTCCATAACTCATAGGGAGTCTTATCAATGTTACTTATGAGCATTTATCTGTTTAGGATATGAATTGTTGTAAGTACTACTTGTTCCCAAAATATGTCACCCAACTTGGAATCTTTCAACATGGTTCTTACCATTTCCTATATTGTTATGTTCTTCCCTTCGACAACTCCATTTTGTTGAGGTGTCATGGTTGTTGAGAATTATTTTTTATTCCATGTTCGCCACATAAATCCATGAATTATTTTGATGTAAACTCTCATCTGTTGTCTAATCTTAAACACTTGATTTTCAAATCCATCTCGGTTTCAACCATATCTTTGTATATCTTGAAGTGTTCAAATTCCTCTGACTTCTTCCTGAGAAAGAAAATTGCAACCATTCTTGTGTAGTCATCAACCAGTAGCATAAATTATTGTTCTCAACTTAATCCCTTCATTTTTGTTGGTCCACATAGGTCATTGTGTATAATATCCAATGGTTTTTTAGTGGAGTACTCTTTTGATTTGAACTTGGTCCTGGCTTGTTTTCCTTGTAGACAATGTTCGCATAGAGTATCTGTTGGCTTTAAAATCTCAGACATTTCTTTCATTGCTTCCTTTCTGCTAATTTTGAAAAGGTTATCAAAGTTAATGTTACCCATTCTTTTGTGCCAGAGCCAACTTTCATTTTCCTTTCCTAAGAAACATATTTCCTTTCCAATTTGATTCAAACATATATTTTTCTTGGGGTTCTTATAGTTCTAGCCACCAACTTTCCTGATCCTTCTTTCCTTATCTCACATTTTTCTAAGTCAAACAAGAGTTTGTGTCCTTGATCACACATTTGAATTACACTTAGTATATTGTGCTTCATATCTTTGATGGTAGAACATTTTCTTCCTTGGCATGTTTGCTTCTAAGCTTGACTATTCATCTACCTATAATTTAAGGTGTGTTATCATTTGCAAATGAAACTGATCCATCTAATTCCTTCTTCAGGTTCAAAAACCTGTGCTTGTCACATGTCATATGATTTGAACAACCGTTGTCAAAATACCACCCACTTTTCTTGTGTTGCACTTGTAGAGAAAGTGAGGATTCTTCAATTTTGAATTGATCATGTTTCCTTCTCCATATCCTTTGTGGTTCATGTTTATGATTGTTGATAGTTTTCTTTGGTTCCCTTGGAAGAACAATTAGTCTCTAATATCAGTCCATGTGTCCAAAATTGTTTCACTTGTAACACTCTACTTCATTACTTAGTGAACCAAAAATGTTGTGATTTATGTTCTAAGCTTCATGTGACTTCTTGGGATAATTATTGTTTGAATAGCCTTCATAGTTTCTTATGTTCTTGGTATAAGCTCTACAATTTGCATCTTTGTGTCCAAAATTGATCCACAAATAACATAAACCAAGAAAAATAGTTTGATACCTGGATGTAGAAGATATTTTGAATGGTATGGCTCTTCTAAATTCTTATTCTTCTTGAGATGTTATTGATTATTGATTCTGTATTATGAATCTTCTAGGTGATCCAGTTCCTCTGTTATTTTCTTCTTGAGTCTTCCTGTATTCCTCTTTCTTGATAGTACCTTTGACTATTTATGCATAGTTTCATTGTTATGCTTCATATTATATCATCTTGGAGCTCGAACCTTTCCCAGACTGCATATGGTTGTATCTTAGCCTGAAATTGTCTTATTATGGCCTTTGACTGTTGATGATATCATCCAATATTTTGGTGTTGTTTTTTTGCATATCTTTCTTTTAAAGATATTTTCTTAGATTGATTATGTATGCTTCCAAGATTTCAATCATCTTCTCATTTTATTCTAGATGACTTCTAAGTGTTTCCTCAATCCTTTTGTCTTCTTCTACCTAGATTTTTAACTTCATTATTATCTACTCAATTTCTTCTAATTTGGAATTCTCAAATCCTTCTTTCATATTTAATTATGCCTTGAGTGACTTATTTTTCTTTCTTTCTTTCCTTAGTTCTTTCTAAGGCACTGATTAATTCTGCTCTAAGATTGACTTCACCTTCTTCTTAGGAATCTTCTTCATCATATTATGCTTCCATGAAGAGTACTATTTTTGAATCATTGTCACTATCATCATGCTTGTCTGATGAGGAGTTGTCTTCCTTTGAGTATAA
>SNQJ01S0171462.1:0-20522 GCA_010110895.2 Picea sitchensis
AAAATGGGTGAATGATCAATTTAGATAAGTCACCTAAAAGAGATGAGGATACAAAACAAAATAGAAAAATACAAATGTATTACATGTTAATAAACTAAATCTTATCAACACAATATATTTTTACATTGGAATCCAATTGCATATTGAGTTTTGAGATTCCATGTCCCCTTAGCCTTGCTCGACCATAAAATTATCACACCAATATTTGGTGTCTAAGGGATTGTCCACTGCTCCTCTTTGACCAATTATGTTGATTTGGTGCAAGAACAAATCCTTCATTTAGGATCTTCCATTTTGAGGGAATTATGTGTTCTGTTTCAAAGGCAAGGAGATGAAATAGGGTAATGAACCTAACCTCTCTCCCACTTGTGAAGTTAGTAAGAATTAAATTTTCTTCTACGAAAACTTAGTTGGTAGGAGTATAGTGTCATCAGTTCATGTGATGGATATACAAATAAATATTCCCACCAATGGGAGAAGGACTCAAAGAAAGTCATAATCATCATTGATCATTGAATTTCTCTCTATCATAATTGAATGAGTAAGGAGGACCTTAGGAGAGGGGGATGGCCCCATCAAGGTAAATTGACTAGCCAATCATTTTTTCCATTCATCTTTTTCCTCCATGGAAGACACTCCTAAGGATCTTGATTAAGCTTCTCTTGTGGAGTTTTTTTTGTTTGCAAACCAATCCACACTTAATTTGTGGTGCTTCTAACATGTTCAAACTTGTAGTGTTAGTAATTTCTAATAGCCTTCCTAATCCACGTGGTTTTTCTAAACATCTCCCATGATGAATGATGAGATTTTCTATTGAGATTATTAATTACAAGTTTAAAACTTCCTTCATGAATTATTTTCCTAAATCTATGCATTTCCATCTCTATTTGATTACCTTGGTGGTATCTAAACACTCCTTATAACCTAGTGGGATCGTTTGTCAAGGTGACATCGAAATTGAACTTTATTCAACCTTCAAGGGCATGGACCCATTCATATCGGTGGTTTTGCATGTGTAACTTCTTGATGTAGACCCCATTGCCCTCGGGCCAAGATCCGCACAGGATCGATCTCCTTCGAATCCACAGAACCGAATTAGTTCTTTTGGGCCCTCACTGGAACCCCACGAATTCGATCCACAGGTCCTTCATGAAAACTCCACTGGCACAAGAAATGCACCAGGCGTGAATCTTCACCTCCATCATGGCCACCAGATATGACCACAATTTTTTTTGAAAAGGGATTTCGGGTTTCACGATTTCTGGGGTTTGAACACCAAGATCCCCGGCTCCTTGTCATCAGAAGTGCCGAAAAGCTGAACCCCAAAATGCCGAATTGTGTGACCGCAGCCCCACTCCAAAGATATGTTGTGTTTCGCAACTTTGGGGGTTTCCAACTCAAAGTGCCCCGGATTCTTATCCTCAGGATTTTTGAAATGCCGAATCCCAAAACTTCGAAATGACGAACCCTGAAAGGGCTGGCGAGTGACAAGATCCCTGATAGGATCCTGTCCTGTGACCCGGTGCTATTCCTTCGAATGCTTTCGGGTTTTCGCATTTTAGGATTTTGCGATTCCGGTTGCAATAGTTCTTGACCCTTCAAACTCCCGGGTCTCGGAATGCTGAAATACCGAACCCCGAAATGCCGAAATCCCACTTCAAAAGGAGATCAATGATTGTGAGCCTCCCCTAATCCAATGAATTACGTTCTTTCAGGATTTCGTGGGTCAAGAGTTCCGACTCTTGCCCTTTGTGTCTCCTGGTAGCCAAAATGCCGAAATCTCCTTTCGAGGATTTCCCCGAAACCTTGACCACTTGCCATGTGTCCTCCTTGTGGATGGTCATGATGCTTTCGGGATTTCGTGAGTCGGGACTTTTTGTCTCACGACTCGGCTTTTGGATTTCTGGCACGTGTCCTCTCAACGATGGACGGTCCTGATCTTTTCGAGACTTTGACAAGTCCTTCCCTTTGCATATACGAGGGTTAAACCTCGTGGACCTTCTCCCAGATCCGATGGATATCGGCTCCCTACGCTAGATCTAATGACCCAGATCTGTTCTTCTACTCTCTCTCCTCCTGCTGCCTAGACACGAAACTCAACGGTCCAGATATTTTCTCCAATACCCGAATCAATGGTAGTTGTGCNCTTCGTCTTTGCTGTGAAGCCTATATCCTCGGCTTCCGCCTATATTCTAAGGATGTTGTCCCTCCTAAGATTTGTCGACTCTGAAACCTCAAAAGTTTCTCGACCTATGCACTCCTTGCAGGGTCCCTACACACAACTATGCTATCCATCTTGAGCTTATTTGTGGCTCTGACCTCAAAGTGTCTCCATCCCTTTCTCTCCTTGAAGGGATATAAGCGCCCTTTGGAAACTTATGCTCAAGCACTCCTTGCTGAGCCTGCAGGGTGTTCAGTAACCCTGTAAGTGCCTTCTCCTTGACACTTCCCTTTTCCTTAGAACTCAAAATAGAGTTCCCTGGTGCACTCCATGCAACTACTCAATGCCCTCTTGGCTGAGCTCTATAGAACCTTCAGTAGTTCTATCTTCCCTGAACTCAAAATAGAGTTCCTCCTGTGCACTCTATGCACATGCTCAATGCCCTCCTGGTAGAGCTTCTACAGAACCCTTAGTGATTCTATTTTCTCTGTGCCTTTCTCTACACAGTCTTCACCTCCAAGGTGTTCAACAACCTTGAGGCTTCTCCTTGAGTCTAAGACTTCCTCTGGTGCCCCCTCCTAGTACATCTCTGTCTGAAATTCCACATAATTCATAAGTGCACTCGTTGCACTGGCTTACAGAACCCACAATGTTCTGTCATGCAACCTCTTGCATGAAGCCTCAAAGAACCAGACCTGGAATCAAAGAGCCCAATAGAAAACGACTTCTGTCTGTAACCTGTAAACGCAAACTAACATACATCTACAACAACACATAAAGACATTCATTCATGAACTCATAAACACATGAACAACAACATACAAGAAAAACTACTCTGTTTGTATTAATCAAGAATGCCTAATTACAATGTGTTCGAGCTCGGACTGCAACAGAGTCTTGACTCTCCTTTCCTATCTCTCTCTTCTCTCCCTATCTACCGACTAAATCCTCAGATACAAAGGATCTTTTTACAAAAGGGGGCTCCTCGAGCTCTTCCCTCCATCCTCACCAACTCTCATTAATTTACATTCAACTTCATTGAATGGCTGTCTAGTCCGAATCAGATCTAGATCTCAGCCTTACAACTATTTAAGGAAACCTTTATCTAAAGCCTGCGCACATGCATGGATTTTGGCTCTTCTAGCCTTACCACATTTAATTCAATTTTCAAAATTTGAAAATCGAGAAGGTTGCGCCTCTCGCCTCCATTGAATGCGTGCTTGATGTGCTAGCTGGCTAGCACTTAGTTAGCTTGGAACGATGCTCCTGCATCATACTCCTCTGCTGTGAATAATTCATGAGCTCCTGCTCATGAGCTTCCCAACATTGCTGTTGAAATCCACTTGGATCCCAAACAGTTCTTTGGAGTTGCCCATCCACTCCATCGCTTCGCTATTGCTGCTGCTGCATCTACTGCCCTACTCTTACAGGTCTTCCTCTACTCATCTTCCCTTTTATGACAACTTCTTTTGATATAATCATCAGCCTTCTGATCTCCTCAATTATCTTGTCCAGCTGCTCCCATGGATGGATCTCCTTTTGCAGCTTGTTGCACTGCACTTCTTCGCTGCAAATGGGTAGATCAACTAGATCTCCCATGCCATATTCTTCCTGTCTTGTGGCATTGAGTTTCCACTCTGTTGCAGACTCCAATTCTACAATCCTATCACGGAGCTGCTGCTCAACCTCCTTCTCTGAAAACTTTTCTTCTGCCAGTTCTCCTGCTGGTTCAGCTCCAGCTTCCTCCAGCTGCTCCTCAGATTGGAATTTTCCTTCATCTTTTGCTTCATGCCTCGGCATTACAGTCATCATCAACTTTTCATCTCCTTGGCTGAAATTTTCGAGCAATTCCTCAGAATGCTCCTCTGCTAACATNCTCCTCATGGCAGTCATCTACTGGTTCTGGATGGTTCAACCAATCCTCCAGCATCTCCAACTCCATCTCCCATGGAGTGAGCATCTTATCTGCATGCTCTTCTTCTGCTGTCAACTTCAGTGCTGCAGGTGTCTTTGTTTCAGCTACCTGGCTGAAATCTTTAAGCCATTCTTCTGAATGCTCATCTTCTTCTCCTTTTGCTGGGGTATCTCCTGATGTCTGCCCCAATTCTTCTTTCGTGACAGTTTCTACTGGCTATCCTTCCTCCTTTTCTGCACCTTCATCCTATGCATCAACCTCCACTCGACTTCTTGGTATGGATACTCTTATCCCTCCAATCATCAGAACGCTCTTCTGACCTTCCTTCTCTATCAGCTCCTCTTGCTGATATGAACTCACCTCTGAGTTCATCTGCTCTCCCTTGCCCACTTGGCAGTATGGGATTTCCTCTCTGCCCTCCTGTAAGTCTATGAGATCCTCCAGTGATCTCATCTCATTGCCGTCCTGGAAATTTGAACTTTCAACACTGCCCTCCTGGCAGTATACGAGACCTTCACTTGATCTCTTTTTATTGCCCACCTGGCAATTTGAAAGTCCATCTCTGCCCACTTGGAAATTTATGAGATCTCTCGATCCCATCTCCATCAACACTCCTTGCTGACATGAACTCACTTCTGAGCTCCCGAGAATTTCAAACAGTCTCATCTTCTTTTCCCTGCCCACTTGGAAAATTGGGAATTCCTCACTGCCCGCTTGGCAGTCTCTGAGATCTTCCACTGATCTCTTCTCCTTATCATCATTGAAATTTCTATTAGCTTCTGGTTCACACACATGAAACAATTCTTCTTCAACCCTGAGGTCTTCCACATACCTCAAACATTCCTTCAACAACCTTCGCTGCCTTCGGGCCAATAACTCCTTGACTGGCCATTTCACTTTCATTTTCATGGGCCATTCATATACCCATCGCGATTTTGCATCCTGTTGCATTCAAAATGCAAGCTCCTCCATCCTTGCTCTTATCTCGGTGAGTTCTTTGTCCGTCTTAGCCTCGCTCTGCTACTGGTGGTTCTTCTTTCCACCGCATCCATGGCCTTCAATAGCCATTTTCCTGTTCCTATCTACCCTCCTGGAAAACTTGTTGTTGTCACTCTGCAACCGTGAGTGCTTCCATCCTTTTCTTACAGTCGACCGGATTGTCTATTGACTGTTGCACACCTTGCAACAATCATCACAGAGCTTCAACACTCTATCTTCCTTTTCCTCTGGCTCCCTCTACCTGTAATATACAGACAAAAATCAAGCTATGATACCACACTGATGTGTATCAGAGTATTTTCTTTATCTACTCTACCTCCCTCTGCCTGTAGTCTACAAACAAAAAGTGGCTCTGATACCACTTGATGCAGACCCCATTGCCCTTGGGCCGAGATCTGCATAGGATCGATCTCCTTCAAATCCGCAGAACCAAATTAGTTCTTTCAGGCCCTCACTGAAACCCCACGAATTCGATCCACAGGTCCTTCATGAAAACTCCACTGGCACAAGAAATACACTAGGCGTGAGTCTTCACCTCCATCACAACCACCAGATATGACCACGATTTTTTCTGAAAAGGGATTTTGGGTTTCACGATTTTGGGGAGATCCCCGAATCCTTGTCATCAGAAGTGCCGAAAAGCTGAACCCTGAAATGTCGAATTGTGTGACCACAACCCCACTCCAAAGATACGTCGTGTTTCGCGACTTTGGGGGTTTCCAACTCAAAGTGCCCCGGATTCTTGTCCTCGAGATTTCTGAAATGCTGAACTCTGAAACTCCAAAATGATGAACCTCGAATGGGCTGGTGAGTGACAAGCTCCCCGCTTGGATCTTGTCCACGTGACCCTGTCCTGTGACTTGGTGCTATTCCTTCGAATGCTTTCGGGTTTTCGCATTTTAGGATTTTGCGATTCTGGCTGCAACAGTTCTTGACCCTTCGAACTCCCGGGTCCTAGAATGCCGAAATATCGAACCCCGAAATGCCGAAATCCCACTTCAAAGGGAGATCAATGGCTGCTTGCCTCCCCTGATCCAATGGCTTACATTCTTTCAGGATTTTGTGGGTCAAGAGTTTCGACTCTTGCCCTTTGTATCTCTCGGTAGCCGAAATGCCAAAATCTCCTTTCATGGATTTCCTCGAAACCTTGAATGCTTGCCACGTGTCCTCCTCGTGGATGGTCACGATGCTTTCAGGATTTTGTGAGTCGGGACTTTTTGTCTCATGACTCCTTCTCCTTGAAGTCCCAGTATCCGAAACCCTGATGGCTTCTGGATTTCTGCCATGTGTCCTCTCAACGATGGATGGTCCTGATCTTTTCAAGACTTTGACAAGTCCTTCCCTTTGCATATACGAGGGTTAAACCTCATGCACCTTCTCCCAGATCCGATGTATATTGGCTCCCTGCGCTAGATCTAACGACCCAGATCTATTTTTCTGCACTTTCTCCTCCTGTTGCCTGGACACGAAACTCAATGGTCTAGATCTTTTCTCTAGTGCCTGAATCAATGGCAGCTGTGCTCTCCTGAGATCACACTTCTTTCTCCCCCTTGGAATATTTCTTGTTCCAAAGAGGATTCATCCTTCGTCTTTGCTGCGAAGCCTGTATCCTCAGCTCCCGCCTATATTCTAAGGATGTTGTCCCTCCTAAGCTTTGTCGACTCTGAAACCTCAAAGGTTTCTCAACCTCTGCACTCCTTGCAGGGTCTCTACACACAACTATGCTATCCGTCCTGAGCTTATCTGTGGCTTTGACCTCAAAGTGTCTCTATCCCTTTCTCTCCTTGAAGGGATATAAGCGCCCTCTGGCAATTTATGCTCAAGCACTCCTTGCTGATCCTGCTGGGTGTTCAATAACCCTGTAAGTGCCTTCTCCTTGACACTTCCCTTTTCCTTAGAAATCAAAATAGAGTTCCCTGGTGCACTCCATGCAACTACTCAATTCCCTCTCAGCAAAGCTCTATATAACCTTCAGTATTTCTTTCTTCCCTGAACTTGAAATAGAGTTCCTCCTGTGCACTCTATACGCACACTGAATGCCCTCCTGGCAGAGCTTCTACAGAACCCTCAGTGATTCTGTTTTCTCTGTGACTTTCTCTACATAGTCTTCACCTCCAAGGTGTTCAACAACCTTGAGGCTTCTCCTTGAGTCTAAGACTTCCTCTGGTGCACCCTCCTGGTACGTCTTTGTCTGAAATTCCACAAAATTCAGAAGTGCACTCGTTGCACTGGCTTACAGAACCCGCAATGTTCTGTCATGCAACCTCTTGCATGAAGCCTCAAAGAACCAGACCTGGAATCAAAGAGCCCAACAGACAACAACTTCTATATGTAACCTGCAAACTCAAACTAACATACATCTATAGAAACACATAAATACATTCATTCATGAACTCATAAACACATGAACAACAACATGCAGGAAAAACTGCTCTGTTTGTATTAACCAAGAATGCCTAATTACAATGTGTTCGAGTTCGGACTGCAACATAGTCTCGGCTCTCCTTTCCTATCTCTCTCTTCTCTCCCTCTCTACCGACTAACTCCTCAGATACAAAGGATCTTTTTACAATAGGGGGTTCCTCGAGCTCTTCCCTCCATCCTCACCAACTCTCATTAATTTACATTCAATTTCATTGAATGGCTGTCTAGTCTGAGTCGGATCTAGATCTCATCCTTACAACTATTTAAGGCAACCTTTATCTAAAGCATGCGCACATGCATGGATTTTGGCTCTTCCAGCCTTACCAAATTTAATACAATTTTCAAAATTTGAAAATCGAGAAGGCTGCGCCTCTCTCCTCCGTTGAATGCGTGCTTGATGTGCTGGCTAGCTGGCACGTAGTTAGCTTGCAGTGATGCTCCTGCATCACTTCTGTTAAAAAGTGAACATATATAAAACTTCAAAAGCAATACGGTGATTTTTTTATGAAACCAATACAACTAATATAAGATCACACTCATGGAACGTCGCAACATGAATTATCCTTGAATAAATGAATTAAGGTATTCATTTTAACTTGAACTGTAAACATGTAAATTCGAGAATCTGATGCAATTTTCATATATTCTCGGATCTACATTGTTCTATTAAACTCTATGAAACATAGTTGCAAGGACCGCAGAATGAAATTCTTCGTCGCTGAACTCTCACGACTTACCGTGCAGTTCACAAAATGCTCAATATACTGTGCGCTGGGATGATAACACTTAACGAAACAATTTCTTGTCATTTTTCTACTCTTAACACATAAACTATGAACTTAAGATTGAGCATAAACAAAGAGAAGTTATTTTCACAATATTTGGACATTAGAGAACTCAAAAATACATCAACACATATATGACTAAATCTATTATGAACTTCAGCACTGCGCGTGGTTACATAATACAATACTGTGTCGAGCTTCAGATTCAACAAATTCTGCAGACTTACAAAAAAACAGAGCTTGAGCTCTCAGAGTTATCTGACTCACTATACAAATGTTTTTTCTTGCTAACTATTGACTCTTCTCTCTATTTTATATGTATATCGACTACTTACAGATTCAGACATATATATACTAAGACTAAGTCTTCCTGTAGAAGTAAAACCGACTCAAACAATTAGGACAACAATAAATTTTGATTGACTCTTATATGCATAACAGAGATCGAGAAAGATAAAGATCGGCTCATTAAATAATCTCCTTCGAACACTCTTCCTTGTCGTGTCTGACAGACTTAATGTCTCTACTTTCTATGATAGACAGAGTCTGCGTAAGCGTGAAGCTCACGACTTGTAATTAATATTTCCAACACTCCCCTTTAATTATAAGTAGGTGAGTTTACAAAATACATCAAAAAATTGAATTGACATGAACTGTCAAACCTCTGTGACTGCGCCAACTCCTAGACACATGTGTAGTTTTTGAAATGCATCTCTTGCCAAAGATTTTGTAAATATATCCGCAAATTGTTCTTTAGACCTGCAAAACTCTAAACAAATTTCTTTGTTATTCACCAATTCTCTGATAAAATGATACCTTCTATCAATATGTTTGGTTTTCTTATGAAACACATGATTCTTTGATAACATTGTGGCTGAATTGTTGTCACAAAATATTGTAGTTGGTTCCTGTTGTTCCTGCAACAAATCTTTTAACATTATTCTCATCCAACTGCTTGACAAGTTGCGCTTGTAGCTACGACATACTCAACTTTTGTTGAAGAAAGAGTCACAATGTGTTGCTTCCTTGATGCCCATTATACTATACCTATTCCAAAATGAAATGTGTACCCAAAGTTACTTTTCCTGTCACTGTCATCTATGTTTCCTCCACAATCACTATCAGTGTATCCAATAAGTCTAAAGTCCTCTGAAGTAGAATACATAATGCCAAAATCTTGTGTTCCATTCACATATCTCAGAATTCTTTTCCCCGCCTTCCATTGTGATTCTTTTGGAGTTTCCATGAACATTGAAATTAGGCTCACTCCATACATAATATCAGGCCTTGTTTCTGTTAGATACATAAGGTTTCCTACCAACCTTTTAAACAGTGTGGGATCCACCTTGGACCCTTCATCTTCCTTTCTTAACTTTAATCCTATTATGACAGGTGTTGGGTCTACTTTGGAATTTATCATGTTGAATCTTTTCAAAATTTCATGTGCATACTTAGATTATGAAATAAATATACCAGTTTTGGACTGGAGAAATTCAATGCCCAAAAAATATCTCATAAACCCCAAATCAGTCATTTCAAACTCATCCTTCATGACTGACTTAAATTCTTCTATGCCAAAATCACCTGTAAAAATCAAATCATCTACATATAAGAAAACAATTAAAATGTTACCTTGTTGATTTTATTTGATGTACAAACTTGGCTCACATTCACTTCTATGAAATCCATTCTGAGTAAGATAAGAATCTATGTGACTCTACCAAACTATGAGAGCTTTCTTTAATCCATACAATGCTTTCTTCAATCTGTACACTTTGATTTCTTGTCCTGGAATCTCATAGCCTTGTGGTTGTTCCACATATAATTTATCTTCTAAATTTCCATTCAAGATGATGACTTTACATCCATTTGATAAACAAACCATTTGTTTCGCGCAACAATGGACAACACAGTTCTGACTATGTCCATGCGCGCAACTAGCGCAAATGATTCATTGAAATCAATTCCAAGTTGCTGTGTAAAACCTCTTGCAACTAATATTGCCTTGTGCTTCTACACATTTCAATTTGCATCTTGCTTGGTTTTATAAATCCACTTAACATTTATCACATCCTTGTATTCAGGTACATCTACCAATTTCCATGTCTGATTGTTCTCTATGCATCTAATTTCTTCATCCATGGCTTGTACCCATACATCATCCTTGAAAACTTCTTCAAAGGTTAATGGATCATCTATTTGTGAAAACAAAGAAAAAAATGAAAATAAATTTGTTGTGTCAACATTATAGATGTTGCACAGACTTCTTGTCTTCCTTGGTAACAGACTTGCTAATATTGGATCTGGAGATGTAGAACTACTCACACTGCTTGTTGGAGTTTGTTTCACTCTAGGTGTCGACTGTGCACCTGCAGATCTCACTGGAGTAGTTTGCGTTGTGATTTGCATCGCAGTTCCAGGAGTAGAGGGAACTTCACTCTGAATTGTACTTGGTGTTTGAACCACTTCATCCTTTGTGTCATCATGCCCAATGGCATCAATAATTATGACTGTAATTTCTATGCTTCCATCCCATGCTTCATTCTCCACAAATTGAACATCGTGACTGATTATGACTTTTCTTGCAATAGGATCATACAACTTGTATGCTTTTGTATCTTCAGAGTACCCAACAAATATACATTTATTTCCTTTGTTTTCTAGCTTCTTTCTCAGTTCATCTGGAACATGTGCGTATGCAACACAATCAAAAACTTTTAAGTGCGCCAAATTATGCTTCATACATGTCTAAGATTCTTGAGGAACTTTGTTTTTCACACTCTTTGTCAGACATTTGTTCATGATGTATACTACAATTGCTACTGTCTCAACCCAATACTCATTTGACAAATGTTTAGCTACCAACATACTGCACACCATTTCCATGATGGTTCAATTCTTTCTCTCCATGACACCATTCTGCTGTGGTGTATACTGCGTAGTGAATTGCTTGTAGATACCATGAACTTTAGAAAAGTTCTGAAATTCTCTTGAAACATATTCATCTCCTCTATTAGTTCTTAGAACCTTGATGTAATAACCACTCTGTTTCTCCACAAGTGATTTAAACTGTTGAAAACAACCCAATGCGTCAGATTTATGTTTTAGAAAATAAATCCATGTTTTTCTTGAGAAATCATCAATGAATATAAGAAAATATGTACTTCCTCCTATAGATGGTGTTTGCATTGGTCCACATATATATGAATGTACAATTTCCAGTTTATATTTTGCTATGTATGACTTTTCAACTGGAAATTACTCTCTATGTTGTTTTCCAAAGATGCAACCTTCACATGTTCTTTCTGGTTTTTCAATTAATGGAAAACCTTTCACCATATCCTTTGTATGTAGCAACTTCAGACCTCCAAAGTTTAAATGTCCAAATCTGAAATTCCACAGCCAGGAATAATCCTGTACTTCAAATTGGAATGTTGCTTGTATCTTTGTGCCACTGTCTCCTTTTTCCCTAACAATGCGTGCACTATCTTTTCCTTCTTTGGAACTGCACACACTTCCTTCTTCACTTTCTGTTGTAAATGCAGTGTCTGACTGCGCATATTTTGTGTCATAGACAGCCCTAATTGTATTTTTCTTCATGGATGGCTTCAATGTCAATGGAAACATTCTGTTACTTGTCATCTGAATTCTTGCAATAAGCTGATTGCTTGGACATATGTCCATAATCACACAGTGATTATCTGATCCAGATTATTTTCGGCACGAAATGAGAGCAGAGATATAACACAAAAATATATAGAGATATTGCAAGAGAGCCAATAAAGTAACAAATATATATCGGATATATAACAAGAGGCACAAATATATAGTAATACACAATTTCTATTAATGAGCGAAATGTACAAAACTGTAGAAATACAGAGTGAAAGACTCACTAGAATAGTGGCAACTTATCTCTAAGAAGAGATGTGATGACTACTCACATTCACAAGAAGATGATTGTTACAATGAGGCTCTAAAGACCTTTTTAACATAAATAAAATCCAAAATCCTAACCCCAGAAGATGAAAAGCCAACAGTTTTGTGGTCCCCGTTTTGGTTAGTTTGGTGTATCAACTTCCCGGGGGTGTAACTTTCACATATGATCTCCATTTGGGGGGCACACTAGCTCGTTGGAAAGGTATCATCGAGGAAATTCATTTTGGGTGTTCAATGAGAGACTTTGGCTATCATTAGGTGCTCGATCCCGAAAAAAAATTCATTTAGGCCCTCAAAATGGCCTCAGAAGTTTAGGAACCGAAAAAATTCTAAAAATAATAGATTGTCAGAAGACTGTTTTGAGCCAGTTGGAACAGGTGGGCGACCATCAATATCCACCTAGATCAATACTCCCTCCTTAGGAAGCAATGGTATTCATTTCATTGAGTGCCCAGGGGAGAGGAAAAAATGTTTGCTGAATCTGCATCTTCATGAGTTACTTTCCTTGCTAGAGAAGTTGTGCTGCTTAGCTTGTTGAAGGTTGTCATGAATCTGTGGCTGGAAGGGTTGGAACTTTTTAACCATTCTGGCTACATGAGATAACTGTGTGTAGAAGGAATCCTTGCGCTTTGCCTCAATCTTGTTGACCTGCTTCTGCTGGACATAATGTGCTTGGACTAAGGCTACAATGGTTGCGATGTTCTTTTGTTCACCTTTTGAACAGACTGTGAAGAAGATGAATTTTGTAGAATGAGATACTACCTTGCGACACTGTTTAGGTGGGACAATAGTCAGAACTACCTCTGGTATCCTATAGAGATGACCCCCCAGAGTAACAATGACACTAAGGGGTTGAGACTCATAAATAACATGGCGCTTTCACATATATGGTTGGCCCAAAAGAACATCACAGACATCCAGTGGGGAAACATCACATAATAACTCATCCTTGAAGGGTTGGATGTCATATGATAATCGACACTGCTAGATGACACAGAGATCTCGTCCCTGGTGAAGCTACCCAATGTTGTAAGGTTGTGGGTGTGTTGTTGTCGACAATCCCAACTGTTTGATGACCTTTGTTGAGATGAGGTTTTCTGGCTTCCGCTATCAACAATGAAATGCAATGGGGTCTCATTCACTCACATTTGTGAATGGAAGAGGTGATCCCCTTCTTTAGGATCTGTTGGTTCTTCTAGTTGAATTGTTGCAGTTGAGACAGTAGCAGTTGGATCTACGTCGATGATCTATGTTCTCCCATTATTTTCTGAATTAGAATCTGAATCAAGGTTTGGTTCCTTGTTTTTGATATTGAGCACTAATGATTGTTTTGAGCGACATTCATTAGTGTTATGTCAGGGGATTTTTTGGAAATCACACCACTTTCCAGTGTCCTTATTCGTTTTCTTGTAACCCTTCTTTTCTTGTGGCTTGGACTAGTTTTCGTGAGGTTGTTTGTTAGGTCCATATTTATCATACTTTGGTTGTTGCCTATTTGTAGACCCAAACTCCCGTTTGTTCTGGTGTCTAAATTTCTGCTCCATTTTGACAACATATCAATAGGCAGCTCCTAGCGATGAGATGTCCATAAACTCCATTTCAGTTTGTATGTACCTGTGTAGAGCCCCATGGTATTTCAGAACCAAATGTTGCTCAAAGTCTTTGATACTTAGTTTGGTGTGCAAGGTATGGAAGCTATTGGTGAACTTTGACACTTCTTGGCCCCTCTCTTGCTGCAATGTGGTCCATCTCATGTACTGGTCGTCATAGTTGCCAATAGGGTAATATTGTTCCTTGACCGCATCCACGAAAAAATCCCAAGTGGGCTCAACCCCATATATTCAAGACTCCTTTGTGGAACTTTTCTCCCAGTAATTTTCTCACCAATGTTTGACATGGGGGAGAGCTTTAAGGAGTGTGAAGGTAATCTTTTCCTTGTTGGAAAAATTGTGAACAGAGAAATAACCTTCTAGCAAATTTAACCATTTTTCTAGGGCATCTGCATCTATCTGTCCTTCAAATATGGGAATATCAAAATTAACTTATACCTTGAAAGGCAAGGTGCCTCCAAAGTGGCTTCTTGATGAAGATGCACTGGTTGTTATCGACAGGTGTTGAAGGATGTGGAAAAAATTCTCCATCATTTTTTCCCTCTATTGCGTGAGAGCTTGCTCAAGCAACATATTAATAGAATCGTCTGCTCTATCATTTTTATTTTCTTCTGCCATGGAGGGTTTCTTGGGCATGCGAGAGCAATTTTCCTCAAGAGAGACAAGCTCGAGACCCAAATTTCTATACTCGGACCTCATCGGGGACATGCACTGAAAAAACGATCAAGAGCATACTACTCTGATACCACTGGTCCAGATGATTTTTGACATGAAATGAGAGCGTAGATATAACACATAAATATACAGAGATATTGCAAGAGATCCAATAACATAACAAAGATATATCGAATATATAGCAAGAGGCAAAGATATACAGTAATACACAATTTCTATTAATGAGTGAAATGTACAAAACTGTAGAAATACAGAGTGAAAGACTCGCTAGACTGGTGGCAACTTATCTCCGAGAAGAGATGTGACGGCTAATCACATTTGCAAGAAGATGATTGTTACAATGAGGCTCTAAAGACCTTTTTAACATAAAGAAAATCCAAAACGCTAACCTCGAAAGATGAAAATCCATCAGTTTTGTGAACCCCGTTTTGGGTAGTTTGATGTATCAACTTCTCAGGGGTGTAACTTTGGCATACAATCTTCGTTTGGGGCACATGATAGATCATTGGAAAGGTATCATCGAGGAGATTCATTTTGGGGGATCAATGAGAGCCTAAAACAATCATTAATGTGCTCGATCCCGAAAAAACTTCATTTAGGCCCCCAAAATGGCCTCGAAAGTTTAGGAACCAAAAAAGCGCTAAAAATAGTAGATTGCCAGAAGACTATTTTGAGTTAGTTGGAATAGGTGGGTGGCCACCAATATCCACTTGGATCATCATCTTCCATGTATATTTTGTATCCTTTCTTTAACAACTGTCATATGCTCATCAAATTATGTTTAAGACCAGAAACATAATATACATCAGGGATAACTTTTTGTTCTCCTTGTTTAGTCAAAATGTTAACACTGCCCTTGCCTAAGACGATGACTTGGATATCTGTTCCAAGTGTAACTTTAGTTTGGAATAACTTATCCAAACTAGAAAACAACTCTAAGTTTCTTATCATGTGATCACTGCATCCTAAATCTAGATACCATATGTCACAGGGACTTTCTTGAGCAACATTGCATTCAACTGGTGATACTATAAGCATTGCCTCAATGCATGCCATAAACATAGGACTCGAGGGAGTATTTGCATTGTTTGACTGATATTGAACTTGCTTGTTTTGATTATACTATCTCTTCCTGCACTCATATGCATAATGTCCATACTTTTTACAGTAATGGCACTGAATATTTGATTTATCAAATTTCTGATTCCTTGACTGACTAGTGTTTGGGTTTTGTCCTTTTCCACTAGTATTTCCAGTATTTTTACTGCGTCCACCTCTAGTAGAACTCCTTCCTCTACCTCTAGAGTTAGCTTTCCCCCTTCCTCTTCCATGAATTATAGATGATAGAGCGGAAAATGCATTCTCTAATGAGATATTTGACCTATTCAATCTGTGTTCATGATTAATGAGGGAGGCTTGCAACTCATCTAGACTAAATCGACTCAGGTCTTTGTTTTCTTCCAAAGTCACAACAAGGGTATCAAATTTAGGAGGAATACTCCTAAGTACTTTCTCAACAACCGTTTTATCCTCTATGGTTTCTCCATGAGACTTAATCTGATTTATTAGGCCAATAACATGGGTGTAAAAACAATCTATTGAATCCGTGTCTTTCATTGACAGAGTTTCAAAATCTCTTCTAAGAAATTGTAGTTTTGAAGTCTTGAATTTGTCCATACCTTGATAACAAGTTTGTAATATGTCCCATGCTTCCTTGGCTTGCTTTGCTGATGCAACTCTCGGGAGTATGCTTTATTGCATGGCTTGATGTATGTAAAACATCGCATTTTCATCCTTCTTCCTTTGATCTTTCAATGCATCCTTCTCAGCTTGTGTGAGGACATTGTACATTGACTGATCTGTTGGTTCCACATAAACATTTTTGACTATCTCCCATACATCTTGACCCCGAAATAACGCCTTCATGGTCAAGGACCATAACTCATAATTTTTTCCTGTGAAAGTGGGAGGTTGCAGATTTGAAATAGAAGCCATGATTTCACCTTTCAACAGAGCTGCTTCTCTTGAAACTTACTCTGATCAACCTACTCTGATACCAAATCTCGGATCTACAACGCACTATTAAACTCTGCGCAGCACAGTTGCAAGGACAACGTTAGTGTCTGTGGCTAGTGCACCTCTTGCGTTTTTCAATCGTTAAAACTTACATTCACAAACAACCTCTCTTTGCAGATTTTCTCTATACTCAATAACAACTCTTCTTTAAATCACTACATTACAGTGACTTAATAAACATGTATGTTTTTGATTTTGGAATAATTTATTCAACTTTAAAATCTCTTTTATTTTCTTCAATAAACATCATGATAAGCTGTGTTAACATATTGAAATAGTTTTTCGTTATTCTGTGTATGATTTTAAAATCTCCTCTCTACAATGTGCATGGCACAATCTTTGTTAAAAGATTTAGACTCTTCTCCATTTGCTGCAGGTTGCTCTCATGGTTTAACAGCTGGTATCAGAGTGATTGTTGGCTTCAAGAGTGTTAGAGATAATCTCTAATCTGCATCTGTCCACCTACCTATGATGTTGTCAGAGTGATTCGCTCAGAGGCGTCTGCATTGCAGTCAAGAAGCTAGTGGCCGCTTGGGAGAGTAAAGAATTCCCGAGGGTGTCAAACAACAAAGATCGATACCTCCAATCATAAGACCTCTCAATTGTATCCATTTTATGTGAAAGTTTATCCTTGTGGATCAAAGGGAGGGAGGGGTGACATCCATACACCATCGAACATAGTGAATCTCAAGATCCAGTTGATTTGAGCAGTGGAGAGCAGAACGACTCTAATCGATCCAAGGAGAGAATAACAGATCTGTTGGGGTGAATGTTTGAAGAAAACATAGAAAAGAGGCACGGTATTGTTGGTCAAAGGTGACCCCCCCTCTTGGCTGAAGCTTGCCTTGTTTTGGGAATCGATCACTTGTTTGGGGATCTCATGCTGCTTAAAGTGGACAAGACAATGCAGTGAGCAGAGGAGATTGTAGAAGGATCGTGGCGGCCAGAGCATAAAAATATTCTCCACAAAGCGGAAGGAGATTTGTTACTAGAAAGCTGCTGCAATAAAGAAGAGAGCCATGGTAAAATAGGTCACATGGGTGATAATAATATTTTGGAAAAATGTAATGTGTTTGTTGGGAATTTAGTAAAGCACATGTATGTTTGTTGTATCTGAATTAAGATGCATATGTGTTTTTCGAACTAAGGTAGTATGATGGGTTGTGCCCTACATCCCAAAAGTTTTTGGTCCAAGTTGTAAGACTTTCCATAGGCAAGCTGTATTCTTCAAATGTTTAGTAAGCCGTGTTGAATTAGGCCTACACAGATTAATAATCATGTAGCATAGATCCCTCTTATGCAAAGAGTGGATGGAGTATCAAGTTGTGATCTAGTTTGATGGTGAGTCAAAGAAGTTGAATCTTCGATTAAGAAGAGAAATGTTAGATAGTAATCTCATAGTGCGGGACCAAAGTATGATTAAGAGAGAGCTTAGTATATTGATGAACCATGTAGGTGAAATCCATTTCTATAGAACTAGTGAGTACAATGGATGGCACCCATGTATCTTAGTAGATGGATTGTTTTTTATATGGACATCAATGATCAATGTGAAGGTACAAAAGGAAGGAAAATAAAGTTTGAGGATGAAGCTCATAATGAAGAAAGCCCAAACAAGTGTGTGAACTGTAAATCGATTTCCCCATCATGAAGGTTTGTGGTCAGTCGAAACCATTTGTTTGTGAGGTTCATGGTCATCCGAAACCATTTGAGCATTGTAAGTGTTGATGTATGTACAATTGAGATTAAGGGGGGGTGTTAGAGATAATCTACATCTGTCCACCTACCTGTGAAGTTGTCTGCCAACTCATCTAGTCAAGTCCAGTTAGAATACACTTGGACATTGAGTTCAGTTCAATTATGTTTGAGTTTATTGCAGTTAGTAAGAGATCCATTGGGATCCTCATTTTATTCTTTGTATTCTATTTAATAGCTAGATGGGTATGGAAACCCCATGTAGAATTGATTCTGCATTTTTGTTATGCTCTCTCTCTAAACTTTGTCAAAGGGAATTTCTTTGTTACCAAGCTAAGAAAAATTTATATGTAGAATTTTGGGTTGCTAAGGCCTTGTTTTGAGGTCTTGATCGGAGAGCCAAACAAATTTGATTGTCTAGGTTAAGGATCTCAAACTAGACAATGATGTGTTGATGCAACAATGATTTCTTAGGCAACCAACTCTAATGAGAGGCTAGGAAGATATATGTGGTAGGAGAAATAACATCTAGAAATCCAAAGATTGAGAAATTCAATGGCCACAACTTCAATTTGTGGAAGTTGAAGATGGAACATCCACTTATTGAAAGAGAGCATAAGGAAGTTATCATGAAGGAAAAAAAGCTCTACTTTATGAAGCAGGATATAAGCTATTTCCTTGATAGGTCTTAATCTATTTTTTTCTATGTTAATGAATGTTTTAGGGGGAATTACAATGAAAAAGATTTTGGATAAACTTGGCTTGTTGTATGAGGTTAAAACCCTCATGAAATCGATATTCTTATGGAAGATGTTATACGCCTTGAAGATGAAGGATGGTTATAGGGTTATAGATCACCTTAATTCCTTCAATTCCTTTCTTAGGGTTATAGATCACCTTTATAGATCAGCTCAATGCCATTAATGACAAAGTAAAGGACAATGAACGGTGCATAGCCTTACTTTGTAGTCTTCCAAATTATTTGGAGAATCTAATATTTTCCATTAGTGGAGCTACAAAGGTAGATAATATGACAATTTGGATGAGATTATGGGTTAGTTGTTGCAAGAAAATACAAGGAGAAGAATTTATAAAATGAACATTGATTTAGAATCTTTGGTGACAAAGGGTTGTTTCAAGAAGTGAAATGATGAGTGATCTAGTGGGAGAAAATATAGATCTAGAGAAAGATATGTGATTAAAGGTAGGAAGTGAAAAGATTTTAGTTATTGGAGGTGCCATCAAAGTGGGCACAAGAAGAGTGAATGCAAGGCTGATCCCTCAAAGGAGGAACAAGAAAATAAGGAGGACTCAGTTGTTGGGATTTCTAGTTATGAGGACAACATGTGTCTCTCTTTGACATGATTTTTAGCCAATGTCCATGGTCAGGGATGGTTGATTGATTTAGGAGCTTCCTTCCATATAATCCCTCATAGGGAGTGGTTTGTGGACTATGAAGAATCACATGGAGGAAAAATATTTCTTGGAGATAATTTCAATCATGAAATTATTGGACATGTTAGTGTAAAAGTCTAGCACAAAGATGGATTTGTGAAGTGGATACCCAAGGTAAAACATGTGTTGGGATTGGAATGAAACTTACTTTTAGTGAAAAAAATCACTAATGTCGGTGTTTATACAATCTTCTCTAAACGAGGTTGGAGATTGGTTCAAGGGGCTATGGCTTTGGCCAAGGTTGTTCGGCTTGGAACTTTGCTCAATTTGGATGTGACTACTCAAGTCATGGGTAGTGGCAATGCAACATCAATGGAAAGGGAAATATTAGTGATAGCATTGAAGACATCAAAGATGATTCTATGGCATCTGTTAGCGTCAGAAGTCACTCCTAGATTGCTTGCAGGAGCTGAGCCTGACACCCATCAGTTTTATGTCACGATTTGTTTATAAAAGGGTGATCAAATGGAAGTGAACTCAGAACGATATCATCTCAACTCTGAAACTAGGCCGAGCATGCATGAGCGAGTGAGGTCTTAGAGAAACTCCAAACAATGAGTGTAATAAAGGTGAGTAGGTGGAAGACTTGTATAAGAAGAGTGCAGGGGACTATTATAAACGTCAGGTTCCTAACAGACTGTGAGAGCAGGCACCTGAGGGCAAGATATTCTTACACCCAAATGCAGGAAACCAGAGAAAACAATAATGCAACAATAAATCATTTATCATAACATAACTGTGCTAATTCATACGAAGCATTCGATCATGAACTCTCTGGCACGAGACGA
>SNQJ01S0171464.1:0-20522 GCA_010110895.2 Picea sitchensis
CTTCACTCACCCTCACTTTAATCATAAAGTTATCTTTTTAATTTGCATCTCACAAATTAATTTGACTAAGACCCATATTCGGCAATTTCTCCCCCTTAGGGCCTAGGGAAGAGAAACACTTGCCTTGGTACATAATTTAACACTATTCAGTTTCTCCTCCACTTTCAAAGCACATTGATATGCTTCTTCAACTGATTGAGGTGAAAATAAACTCATCTCATATTGAATGTCAAATTTAAAACCATTCATGTATCTGGCTATTTTCTCAGAAGTATCCTCTGTGTAACCAGCTCTAATATTCACTTTGTAAAATTCCTCTGTATATTCTCTGATAGTGAGAAATCTTTGTCTTAAATTATGCATCTATCTGTACAAGGCTAATTGGTAATCGTTGGGTAAGAATTTCTCCTTTAATTTAGCAATCATTCTATTCCAATTTCTAATTGGTTGTTTTTGCAATCTTCTTCTTTCTGCTTGTACACCATCCCACCAAAGTAAAGCATGTCCTTTAAGTCTAGTCACTGCAAAATTTACCCTTTTATCCTCAGGTACTTCAGCAAAATCAAAATGTTTATCCATGGAATTTATCCAATCAACTAATTCCTCAAGATTTAATCCTCCATCATATGCATTTACTTCTAATCTTGGTTTTGAGATAGCCCCAATGACTTCCCTTAACAACTTCAATCCAATATTCTCATCTGTTATTTCTTCAGGTTCAGGTTCATCTTCCTGTTCATTTTCACTAACATCACCTGCTACAGGATCCCTTCTTCCAGCTTCTCTCATGGCTGTCATCTCTTATCTGAGACTTCTCAATTCTTCCAATACTTCGGCATTGGCTATAGGTCTACCTCCTCGACCTCTTCTACCTCGTCCTACTCTGAAAACCATGTCTGAGGATAAGAAGTCTGTTTTTAAATTATCACTGTTTAGACTTTCTTTTGCCTCGATTACTGGTAAAGGTGAAAAATAAATTTTCCCTTTCATATACAATGTTATAATTTCTCAGATCTTGCTCTGATACCACTTAATGCAACTGGTGTTAGTGAAATCTATTTGACAGAGCTAAATTTAGTTATCTGTCGCTAGAATTGGCAATTCGGTTCTTTTGACAAGACTCTTATTGGATTTGCGGATTAAGCACTTTTTGTTTTATCTAACACCCAATGGAAATATTTTTATACATGATGCTAAGCACACGACATGACCATAACTCAGCGGAAAACACTCTTGACACCTTTTTGTACTTACCATAACACTTCCGCTTCCATACACTGATGGACATGGAACTCTCAGCAGAGATCACAAAAATGCATCGAAGTTTGAATCCTCCGCCTTCCGCTGTGATCTGGACCGTCGATTCTTTACTATTAGACTCCGCTCAGATCTCGATCATCCGTCTTCTAGATGATTGGCACCGTCAATCCTTGATCTCTTCAAATTCCACTTTGCTTTCCACCATTAATCCCAATACTTACAGAATGAAAATATCAGTTTATTACAGTATTGTTTCGATTCCAAGGATCATTAAAATAATATTGACAGATCATATGTGTTCCATCAACGAGAACAAAGATATCACAATCATAGAGAGAGAGAGAGTGCACGGAATAGTTGCAGAGGAGAGAAAGAGATGAATCAAAAGAATTCATTAATAGAAAGAAACTTTATTAATTATTTCTCCTCATTTTGTTTCGTCTCTTTCTCTCACCTCTTTCCCTCTCTCTCTCTCTGCGACTATTCTTTCTTTTCTAATCACAATTAACAAACTATGCCTGATTTTAGGCATTCTCCTATATTTAGAAAAACTAATCCCTACTTTTTATTCAACACTTAGAACATGTGGCTCAGTCTCCTTGCAGGGAGCTGTTTGATAGCTATTTGTTCCATATCTATCTCTAATCTTGGCAAAAAGGTTGTCTACCTAGATTAAATGAAGTGTAGATTTGTTTAATCTATTATTCACTCTACCCTCAAATGTTGTTCTAGATCAAAACATGTGACCACTCCACCATGAAAGCTGAACTAATGCTCCTGCATCGAGGAGGAAGCTGACTCAGAGGTGTAGCATGGAATTTCTTAGAAGATAATTCCACATCAAGATTTAGCTTCCCCTAGAAGGTAGTCACGGATAATGCCCAAGCTTTCAAGTCTATGGCTATGATCAACTTCTACCAAAAGCATAATATCGTTCTTGGCCATTCTGAAATGCTACGAGAAATGGGTACATCCAAAGTCATCTAACAAGAGCTTCTGATCAATATAATTAAGAAGTGTTGGATGAAAACAAAAAATGTTAGCATGTACATTTTAAGAAGAATGCGCTTTGTGAATCGTATAGGCACTAAAAATTCTATCGACATGTCTCCTTTTCAAATGGTATATACCACTGGGACATATCTGAGTGTTACCAATAAATTGCCTCCCGTGATAGAATTGTGGCAAGATCGAGGAAAGAGGAACCTAATCATGTCCTTGGGGAGGATATTAAACCCGTTAATCCCGGTTCAACAACACGGGGTTGAAGTAGATGAAAAATGCATAAGTATCAAGATGACATGAGGCATTATTCAACCATAGAGAAAAGGACTAATATTTCCTCCCAGGTGAGTTAGTACTAAGGTGGGATGAGGAGGAAGGCAGGTGAAACATGGTAAGTCCGATCTCTAGTATGGGCCATTATAGAGCTCTTTCGAAGGAAAAAATTAACTCCTCTTGGAAAATCCTAAAACTGATTAAAATCCTCCAACACCCACAATGGCCGGAAGTTATATGAAGCATTATGACATAAGGTTACTCGAAATAAAAAATAAAATTGTATATATTTTAGATTTATATATTCATTTAATTTTAGATTTACATATTCATATATAGAATTTTTACTTGTGTATATATTTTTCCATTTCATTTTTTATGTTGATCTACTTTGTGAATTTTAAAATTTTTCTTCGGATGGCAAATTAACCCTCATATTCACATTACTGAGGATTCAAAGCGCACAAAACAAGCGGGAGAAATGGTTGGGAAGTTGGTGTCGGCATCAATCATCTTAAATAGGTGATACCGAAGATTTTTGATATTGTGCAAAGAAAATGAAAGCAGATAAAGGTAAAAATTAGATTTCTAAAAGACATGTTAGAAGGACTATTAAAGCGGGTAACCTCGGTGTTTCTTTCAACATCGTCTGAACTAATAAATAACATAGTTGTTTCCTTGTTTAATCGTTTATGAAAGAATAAGATGAAATAAGCGATTCACTCAGAATAAGCGATTGATTGATAAAGTGCCCCAAAAGATTTACAAAAGGTGGGTTTGAATTTTTGACTTGTTTTGATCCCTAAATCTATACTTTTACGTCAGGTTTTACCTTTTAAAAGTCATCTCGTTTAGCATCACGAAGGGATAGAGATTTCATTTCAACTCATGAGATTCATGATTGTGGAAGAAAGTGGGTCTTCACAGCTCCTTGGTCCCACACTAAATGAAGGGACGCTTAAGTGATCCTTACTTTTCTAGGTTTTTTCAACAATTTTGGAGGATTGAGGCTTGCTCAAACTGGGAATACCCTAAGAAAGGTATTTTCCCTTTTTTCCCTAAGAAAGAAAGGTCTTGTGAGGGTCAAAGAAGATTTAGTCTTGAGTAATCAAAGTAAGTTGAGAGACCTATAATGCAAAATATTACATAGATATCATCCATAATACTGGTGGTGCCCCCATCTTCTAAAGCACAAAAAAGAAAGAATTATAAAACCCGAGGAGTGGTGAAGGAAATTGAAGCTGAACACCCCCATCTAGTCAAGAGGCGATGAAAGAAATTGAAATGATTGCCCTCGTCTCAACATTTAAATGCACAATTAATGCGAAGTGAAAATTCGGTAAAAGGGCGAGACAACTTCATGATGCGGAACATGCTGAGTTGGCGGTGAAGCAATATGTGAGATATTTGTAAGGTTATTATACATGAATATCACTCTCTAGTAACCAATTCTTTTAATAACCTGATCTACATCCCATGTTTAGATAGGGCTTCCTGATTAAAACATATAATCTTCTTCTTTTGATGCAAGTTGATAGCCATAAGATCTATTGGGTCTCCTAGAAATATTTTGATTGTCTTAAGGTAGACTTGAATTGATGGCAGGAAGGAGAAATGGAAAGTCATGAAAGGGACTATGGCTAAGTTTAAAAAGTATCTGATTTTTGAAAAGCTTTTCAAAGGTAAAGAATGAAGTCTCTTTTCCCCTTCGTTACTCTGTTCTCAGGAATCTTTTCGTCTAATTGAAGCTATTGACTCCATTTACCCAATAACCGACGTGGTCTACTATTCTTCGTGCAAGAAAAGAAGCTGGGATCCCTAGTTGGAGGCTATGTTGGAGCAGCCTTTGTTTTTCTATCTCGTCTCGAATTTCATGTCTTAATATAGAAATCAAAAGATGGTTTCGTATTTTCCATCTGTGGTTTTTCAAAATCTGAAGTCTTATCAAGTGGTGGCGATAGTTATTCAGCCTTTCTGGCCGGAGTTCTACTTTTCATCAAAATTTTCCCCCCCCTTTGTTCTACCTCAGGATTCCGTATGTTGGATGCTATAGATCAAATAGTTCACAAGCCCCGAACAACAAAATGGTGAAATCACTTTAAAATTTCAATTCAGTAGCGAGGTAAAAATTTTCCTGTCCTGAGTTAAGCATCATGGGGTTTTAGTGTCTAGAGCATTTACTAAATCAAGAATCTTCTTGTGGCTTAAAACCGCAATTTCTTGTTTATTAACGCGTGTCAAGGTTAAAGGTAAAAGATTATCCATGGTTAAGTTTTGTCGGAAATTTGCAACTCGGCGTGTTCTCTTTTAAAAGATACGTTAACCGAGAAGCCACGTCCTTGAGAAATTAGCGATAAAGATATATGAACATAATTAATTAAACACTTAATCAAGTGATTTTATCCTCCTTTAATTAAAACATATATCATCCCGCTAGCGATCTTAGGTTTGCAACAGCATAAGACTTCACGAAAGATATACCTTGAAGCTCAGAATTAGCAAAATGGCCGATATAAATAATTATATAGTGAAATTAAGAACCTAATCATGATTATGTTTTTATTAACCAAATCAATCATCGCAATTTCAGGTGTCAAAGGTTCAAAGGGTTAAAAGAAAAATTCCCGATACAACGAGTTCCAAAAGATTAATTAACTTTGGTAAAATAGGATTAATTAAGCTAAACCAATACCTCCCGTGATTTGATGCATGCGTAGTTTACGAGGCAATCTTAATTCTTTCTTACGCCAACTGACATTTTGAGCGCCAAAATTTATGGCATTAATTAGAAATGAGCCGTCGACAAATAAAGATTGGGTTTTATTGCTAAATTTATATTTAAAGAATGATTTGTAGATATGTTCTTAAAAAGTACCGAGGTTTTGAATATATAGAGTTGTTATTAGTTATAAAAATTCATTTCTATATTACGCAGAACACTTTCGTGACCGAACTAATTTTTGTATGTATAAATATTTTTATCGCTTGAAGAGCTTCAGCAAAGATCTCCCTTCATGGCGATGAAAGCGTCTAAAATAGCGTTGAGGTTTTGAGACAAAGGATTCGGACAAGCGTCTTTGATACTTCACCTCAAAGTGTCGACTTTGTCTGGCCGGTTGTTTCGTTTATGATTTTCTATAGGCCGAATTAGTGGATTATTACGATGATTCTAGTGACAATGAAAAAAAACGACATAACCACCAAATATAAAATCATCATCCAATCTGGAATGCATACAGTAGTAGCCTTGACCCTTGTTCTCCCTTATTATGATATGGTCCAGTGGGCATTATACCATGTGGACATATCAACCAGAACCATCATGATGAGCAGAAAGTCACCATCGGGACTTCAGGCCAGAACAAAGCTACCAAACTATGTACAAGTTTCCCCACTTAGTGTCCGGAGCCCTTACATATGATCTTAGATTCTTGGAAAGTTCAAATGAAGGAATGTATGCGGTATGACAAGACTATGTCTAGTTCAATTAGAGATTGTGTTTCACACCCTGCGAAGTTCAAGATATATAGTAATGATATATATTCAATAGCTTCCTTGGAACCAGAGTTCGAGTATATATCTATGATGACTTGCAGATTACACGGGAGAGAGAACACCTCATTTTTTTCTCCAATGGGTGCCTCTAATACATCAAGTCGCGGAAGTTTGTTCCTTCAGCGGGCAAAATGTTGTCGATAACTTGACTGATGCGAGTTATGATGTCGGTAGCGAGAAAAGAAAGCGGAAGATTTCTTCATTTTATGTTCGCATACATTATAGACACCGCATTAACTTTCTAACACCCCTTTCATAATATGAGCTTAAGGTTGGACTCGATAGAAGGTAACCATCCATGTCTATCATTCAAAATTGTTGGAAAACAAAGCGGCATATTTCATATATGAAATCTTTAATTGGGTAATGAATGCCGGATTGCATGTCACTATTTTTCGGCCACCCACCTGCCGAGGATCTGAAACGATTATAGTGATGAGTTTGATAGATATAGTTATTTGTTATGTAGAGGCTGAATTCCTCATATCTCAAAGTTTCGAGTTTTAACATTCCCCGCATGCATTACACCATTATTCATCTCAGACAAGATGAAGCGTATAAGTAAGGTTATGAACAAACAATAATCGATTGGCATAAGAAAGGAGCTAGGGATACTCAAAGAAGGTATGGCCACCTTTTTCTGTTCATTTTAAATTCATATTCTTTTGTTAAGATTTCAGGCATGCCTTCAAAGATGAAATTAGCATCCACTGGAAGACCTAAAATTGACTCTTATTGAATTCAAAGCCGCGATCCGCCAAAGGGTCATGAGTAATCATTTGGCTAGTTGTGGACTTAAGAGATTCAAACACGAAAATTAAGCCTCGGATGATATTTTTGGTGAGATATCTTATCGCGAGATTTTATTTCAGGATACAAACCGGCACCTAAAGAGAGTGTTACGAATTCCAAGAACATCGATCGCGATTCAATCTTCAGTAGTATTCTTGGGTTGAGAATCGGTGCAGTGGAGGTGAAACAAAAAGATGTCGAAGGCTCCAAGATGCGACACCCGATCAAGAAAAACACCCGGAGGAGACGAGGAAGAGCAAACTAAGAGTCAAAAAGCAGAGATAAAGACTCCCAAACCACCAAGAAAGCGGAACGGTTAATACTCCGGGGAAAAGCTAAGCAAATCAGAGACCCTATCACATCCATTACTCCCTTGCAATCAACTCAGTATTAGGCGGGGTAGATTTTAAATGAAGAATTGAGGCCTATAAAGGTGGAAAACTCCCTTCAAATTAGTTCTTCTTTGATAAGAAGAGAAAGATTTGTGGTAAGAGAATTCTCCGGGGAAAGTCGGCCGACCAAGAAATACAAAGTATTATTTGATGGGAAATACAAGAAAAATTGAAGCAGGTTGTTCGTGATGGAAATGGCTGGGACACTAGGGGCATATGCCACAACGAATCAATTTTCGGTCGGGGTTTTGAAAAATCATTTGAAATGAAAAAATCGCCTCATCAAAACCCTAGAATCGGACTAGCCACAACAAGGAGAGTACACCCGAAAGGACGGTAGTGTAGGGATAGGGCTCAGAACAAGGTTGGCCGATAAAGAAGTGAGATAGATTTTTACGAAGACTAAGCTCGAACAAGAAGTGAGTGGTTGAATGGTCGGATACAAAGTGGGCTAGAAAAAGACTTGATGAATATCTGATCTGATTAAAATCATCGAAAGACAAGTTATAAGTATTGGGATATTCCAGTCCCAGGTTATGGATATTCGGAGTAGGGTTTCTGCAACCCAGTGAAATTTACTCGCCGAGGTAGAGGTGATTCGGGACAAAACTGCTTACTTGTTAATCAGTTTGGAAAATTTATCTGATTAGAGAAAGAAGTTTGAGCGACACGGGTCACTTTCAGAATTTATGATAGCTACAAACCTTGAGGGAATCGGGAAGTACTCTGGATTTCCCATTCGAAACAAACCGGAAGAAATATTCTGTTAAAATAATGGGAACACAGCATCTTGGAAGGTAAGCTACAAGCCAAGAGGGTAACAAAATCCTTAGAAAGGGCTTTTATTTCTATAGATGGTAATCACATTAGGCATTGATAAGCGAAGGTAATGCCAAGGCATTGATTCAAAATGAATATGGCGAAAATATCACTTGATTTAAATGAAAAAGGAGAAAGAGATTCAATAGAAAGGATATCCTGAGTAGTATAGTGAATATAGTCAAATAGATAATCTTATGATTAAACCCAATTGTGCAATTGTGCATATCGACATCATAAACCAGAACCGGATGGAAAGGTTACCACAATTAACTGAGATTGTTACTCTCTTTTTGGAAACCAATTGTCATGAGCGAGTCAAGTCTGATATATCGGCTGGTGGAAAGGTGTGTCGCTTATGCAGAGCATCTTGGCGAGGACAAGCTCGGCACCAAATAAGGCAGGAGAGGAAGAAATGGAGCGATTGCTCCTCCCTATCATAACCAAAATTTTGCAACAATTGAGATTCCATCTTATTGTAAAGCTGTATAAATATACCATGAAAGAAAGAAAAAGGGTTGGACCTTTTTTTGTGTCGATTGTAATAGAGGTTTTCCATTTTGAGAGTTAATATAAAGAAACAAATCCGAAGATTCTCAATTCTGTCACAATTGTGTGAGGTTGTTTTCTTGTATCTCATATTTCGTTTCATTTCATATTTGTATATGATGAATGCTTCACGTTATATAATTTAGTACAACCTCTATTATAGTGAATGAATTTTTGGTTTTCTATTGTTTACTATTTTTTCCTTTTGCTTGACTATCAGTAAGTATGAACCAGTCGGTCAACACTGAGAATTCTATATATTTTATGCTTCATGGGTTATTTCTTTACATTTTCTTCTGTTTATCGTGAGATTCTCCTTGATAGGAGCCTTATTCGATAGACAACTTAATGTTTTCTCCCACCTCCTACATATTTATTAAAATATAACTTTCGATTCTGGAAAGAGCATTTGATTTGCACCCCTTTTCATTCACAGCAGTAAACTCTCTCTTTTATATGACAGAATTGAGACAACACTTAAATTCCCGCGAGGTTTTCTTATTTTCTTACATTCCTCCATGAGCGTCGCTTATCAAGATAGCCTAATATAGAACCTGAACTATCGGATCAAACACATATTTTCTTAAACCTTTTTTGATACTATTCTTAAAAAACCCACTACCCAGGTAGAACTGGAATGACCATGAAACGTAATTGAATAGAGATATAAACATCCGAGCAGTTGGAAGCTGAATAAGCCAACACGAAATCATCCTAGTTTCCCTTAGAAGGTTGATGTTTCTTCTTTCTCTACCCCTTACTCACTTTAAGATGCCTAGACACTGTACTTCAAAGCCTTAAGTAGGACTGGAACAACAACTAACTTTGTACTAGCTTTCACATAGATAATTGGGATGATGTTCGAGATGAGCTCGTACTTATAGGAGGGAAATGGCAGGCTAGCTTTACCCCTTGTGTGATGATGTTGTCACGAGATGAGCTCCTTCTTTATGAGAGGGAAAGCTAGCACGAAGGAAATCTATCACATGCTACTGTGATGGGATGATATTGTTTGAGGAGGATACGCTCTTGTGTACAAGAGAAATCTAGCACACACTGAAAACGTACAAAGGAAAGCTAACTGCAGCTAACTTTCCCCATGAATAAGGATGATGTTGTCCTTGAGACAGGCTTGTGCTTGTGTAATAAGGAAAACTAGCACACATTAGCTTTCCTCGGTAGTAGGATGATATTTATGCGGATAGACACAAGTGATTGTGCGGAAATAGCGTAACTGGAATTTCCCCATGGTGTGAGATAAGCTCTTGCTTGTGCAAGAGGGGCTTCGATGCTTGTGCCAGAGGAAAAGCTAGCACATGCTATCTTTCCCCATGGTGAATGATGTTTGTCCCTAGATGAGCTCATGCTTGGTAAAGTTGGAAAGCTAGCACGCGTGCTATCTTTCCCCACAATGGAGATGATGTTTTCCGAGATGCCATTCAATAGTTAGATCTAGGGAAAGAGTAGTATTCTGTCACGTTTTGTTCCAGATCCAGGTGGATCTTGGGGAGATTGGTCTGTGTCCGCACTCACGAATTTATCCATAAACACCTCGACCGTAGGATGATGTTGTCTGAGATGAACTCGTGATTGTGCAAGAGGGAAAGCTAGCATGTGCTAGATTTCCCCCATGGTGGTTGAGATGCGCTCTTGCTTGTGCAAGAGGGAAAGCTCGTGCTTGTGCAAGAGGGAAAGCTAGCACATGCTATCTTTCCCCCATGGTGAGATGATGTTTGTCCTAGATGAGCTCATGCTTGGTCAAGTTGGAAAGCTAGCACGTGCTATCTTTCCCCCACGATGGGATGATGTTTTCCGAGATGAGCTTGTGGTTGTGAAAGGGGGAAAGCTAGCACATGCTAGCTTTCCCTGATGGTGGGATGATATTGTTCGAGATGAGCTTCTGCTTGTGCAAGAGGGAAAGAAAGCACGCGCTAGCTTTCCCCCACTGTGGGATGATGTTGTTTGAGATGAGCTCCTTCTTTTGCAAGAGGGAAATCTAGCATGTAAGGAAATCTATCACAAGCTAGCTTTCCGCAACGATGGGATGATGTTGTTTGAGATGCACTCCTTCTTGTGCAAGAGGGAAAACTAACACGTGATAGATATCCCCATGGTGGGATGATTTTGTTCGAGATGAGCTTGTGCTTGTGCTTGTGCAAGAGGGAAAAACTAGCACATGCTAGCTTTCCCCCGTGGTGGAATGATGTTGTTCAAGATGAGCTCGTGCTTGTGCAAGAGGGAAAGTTAGCATGCGCTAGATTTCCCCTAAAGTGGGATGATGTTGTTTGAGATGAGCTCATGCTTATGCAAGAGGGAAAGTTAACATGCACTAGCTTTCCCCACCAGTGGGATGATATTGTTTGAGATGTGCTCCTGCTTGTGAAAGAGGGAAAGCTAGCACTAGCTTTCCCCCATAGTGCGATGATGTTGTTTGAGATGCACTCCTCCTTGTGCAAGATGGAAAGCTAGCATGCGCTAGCTTTCCCATAAGTGGGATGATGTTGTTCGAGATGTGCTCCTACTTGTGCAAGAGGGAAAACTATGATAGCTTTCCCACCAGTGGGATGATTTTGTTCAAGATGTGGTCCTACTTGTGCAAGAGGGAAAACTAGCACACGCTAGATTTCCCCCACATTGGGATGATGTTGTTCTAGATGAGCTCATGCTTATGCAAGATAGAAATCTAGTACGCCTTAGCTTTCCCCCATGTTGGGATGATGTTGTCTGAGATGAGCTCATGCTTCTGCAAGAAGGAATGATGTTGTCCGAGATGAGATCGTCCTTGTGCAAGAGTTAAATCTAGCACGAGCTATCTTTCCCCCTTGGTGGGATGAGGTCGTACTTCTACAAGAGGGAAAGCTAACATGCGCTAGCTTTCCCCCACAGTGGGACAATGTTTGTACAAGATGAGCTCATGCTTGTGCAAGACGAAAAGATACCATGTGCTAGATTTCCCCCACGGTGGGATTTTGTTGTTCGAGATGACCTTGCGCTTGTGCAAGAGGGAAAGGTAGCACGTGCTAGCTTTCCTCCATGGTGGTATGATGTTGTCCTAGATGAGCTCGCACTTGTGCAAGATGGAAAGATAGCACACACTAGCTTTCCCTAACAATGGGATGATGTTGTTTGAGATGCACTCCTGCTTGTGCAAGAGGGAAAACTAACACGTGATAGATTTCCCCACAGTGGGATGATTTTGTCCGAGATGAGCTCGTGCTTGTGCAAGAGGGAAAAGCTAGCATGTGCTAGCTTTCCCCCATGGTGGAATGATGTTGTCCAATATGAGCTTGTGCTTGTGCAAGAGGGAAAGTTAGCACGCGCTATATTTCCCCTAGTGTGGGATGATGTTGTTCGAGATGAGTTGGTGCTTGTGCAAGAGGTAAAGTTAGCACGCACTAGATTTCCCCACCAGTGGAATGATTTTGCTTGAGATGTGCTCCTCCTTGTGCAAGAGGGAAAGCTAGCACTAGCTTTCCCCCATGGTGGGATGATGTTGTTCGAGATGCACTCCTCCTTGTGCAAGATGGAATGCTAGCATGCACTAGCTTTCCCACCAGTGGGATGAGGTTTTTCGAGATGTGCTCCTACTTGTGCAAGAGGGAAAACTATGCTAGCTTTTCTGCCAGTGGGATGATGTTGTTCAAGATGCACTCCTGCTTATGCAAGAGGGAAAACTGTGTTTTCTTTCCCACCAGTGGGATGATGTTGTTCGAGATTTGCTCCTACTTGTGCAAGAGGTAAAGCTAGCACATGCTAGCTTTCCCCCACATTGGGATGATGTTGTCCTAAATGAGCTCGTGCTTGTGCAAGATAGAAATCTAGTACGCATTAGATTTCCCCCACGGTGGGATGATGTTTTCTTAGATGAGATCATGCTTGTGCAAGAGGGGATGATGTTTTCTTAGATGAGCTTGTCCTTGTGCAAGAGTTAAATCTATCACGAGCTATAATTCCCCCATGGTGGGATGATATTGTTCTAGATGAGCTCGTGCTTGTGAAAGTGGGAAAGCTAAGAGGTGCTAGCTTTCCCCCATGATGGGATGATGTTATCTGAGATGAGCTCGTTCTTGTGCAAGGGGTAAAGCTAGCAATGGTGGGATGATGTTGTTCGAGATGAGATCATGCTTGTGAAAGAGGGAAAGCAAGCACGCACTAGATTTCCCCCACTGTTGGATGATGTTGTTTGAGATGAGCTCCTTCTTATGCAAGAGGGAAAGCTATCACACGCTAGCTTTCCCCAACGATGGGATGATGTCATTTGAGATGCACTCCTGCTTGTGCAAGAGGGAAAGCTAGCACGCGCTAGCTTTCCCCCACAGTGGGATGATGTTGTCTGAGATGAGCTCACGCTTGTGAAAGAGGGAAAACTAGCACATGCTAGCTTTCCCTCACAGTGGGATGATGTTGTCCGAGATGAGCTCATGATTGTGCAAGAGGGAAATCTAGCATGTGCTATCTTTCACCCATCATGCTTGAGATGTGCTCCTGCTTGTGCAAGAGGAAAAGCTCGCACTTGTGCAAGAGGGAAAGCTAGCACATGCTATCTTTCCCCCACAGTGGGAAGATGTTTGTCCGAGATGAGCTCATGCTTGTGCAATAGGGAAAGCTAGCATGCGCTAGCTTTCCCCCACAATGGGATGATGTTGTCTGAGATGAGCTTGTGCTTGTAAAAGGGGGAAAGCTAGCACATGCTATCTTTCCCCGATGGTGGGATGATGTTGTTTGAGATGAGCTCATGCTTGTGCAAGAGGGAAAGCTAGCATGCGCTAGCTTTCCCCCACTATGGGATGATGTTGTCTGAGATGAGCTCCTTTTTGTGCAAGAGGGAAATCTAGCCTGTAGGGAAATCTATCACACGCTAACTTTCCCCAACGATGGGATGATGTTGTTTGAGATGCACTCCTGCTTGTGCAAGAGGGAAAACTAACACGCGATAGATTTCCCCGTGGTGGGATGATTTTGTCCGAGATGAGCTCGTGCTTGTGCAAGAGGGAAAAGCTAGCACGTGCTAGCTTTTACCCATGGTGGAATGATGTTGTCCAAGATGATCTCTTGCTTGTGAAAGAGGGAAAGTTAGCATATGCTAGATTTCCCCCAAAGTGGGATGATGTTGTTCGAGATGAGCTCGTGCTTGTGCAAGAGGTGAATTTATCACGCACTAGCTTTCCCCACCAGTGGGATGATGTTGTTTGAGATGCGCTCCTGCTTGTGAAAGAGGGAAATCTAGCACTAGCTTTCCCCCATGGTGGGATGGTGTTGTTCGAGATGCACTCCTCCTTGTGCAAGATGGAAAGCTAGCATGTGATAGCTTTCCCACCAGTGGGATGATGTTGTTCTAGATGCGCTCCTACTTGTGCAAGAGGGAAAACTATGCTAGCTTTCCCATCAATGGGATGATGTTGTTCGAGATGCACTCCTACTTGTGCAAGAGGGAAATCTAGCACATGCTAGCAATCCCCCACATTGGGATGATGTTGTCCTATATGAGCTCATGCTTGTGAAAGATAGAAATCTAGTACACATTATCTTTCCACCATGGTGGGATGATGTTGTCTAAGATGATCTTGTGCTTGTGCAAGAGGGAACGATGTTGTCCGAGATGAGCTCATCCTTGTGCAAGAGTTAAAGCTAACACTAGCTATCTTTCCCCCATGGTGAGATGATGTTGTTCTAGATGATTTCGTACTTGTGCAAGAGGGAAAGATAACATGTGCTATCTTTCCCCCATGGTGGGATGATGTTTGTTTGAGATGAGCTTGTGCTTGTGCAAGACGGAAAGCTACCATGTGCTAGATTTCCCACACGGTGGGATGTTGTTGTCTGATATGAGCTCGCGCTTGTGCATGAGGGAAAGCTAGCAAATGTTAGCTTTCCTCCATGGTGGGATGATGTTGTCCTAGATGAGCTCGCGCTTGTGCAAGACAGAAAGCTAGAACGGGCTAGCTTTCCCCCACAATGGGATGGTGTTGTTCAAAATGAGCCTGTGCTTGTGCAAGGGGGAAAGCTAGCCCATGCTAGATTTCCCTGATGGTGGGATGATGTTGTTTGAGATGAGCTCGTGCTTGTGCAAGAGGGAAATCAATCACACACTAGCTTTCCGCCACTATGGGATGATGTTGTCTGAGATGAGCTCCTTCTTGTGCAAGAGGGAAAGCTAGCCTGTAGGTAAAGTTGTCACACACTAGCTTTCCCCAATGATGGGATGATGTTGTTTGAGATGCACTCCTACTTGTGCAAGAGGGAAAACTGACACGTGATAGATTTCCCCACTGTGGGATGATTTTGTCCGAGATCAGCTCGTGCTTGTGCAAGAGGGAAAAGCTAGCACGTGCTATCTTTCCCCCATGGTGGAATGATGTTGTCCAAGATGAGCTCATGCTTGTGCAAGAGGGAAAGTTAGCATGTGCTAGATTTCTCCCAAAGTGGGATGATGTTGTTCGAGATGAGCTTGTGCTTGTGCAAGAGGGAAAGTTAGCATGCACTAGCTTTCCCCACCAGTGGGGTGATTTTGTTTGAGATGCGCTTATGCTTGTGCAAGAGGGAAAGCTAGCGCTAGCACTAGCTTTCCCCCACGGTGGGATGATGTTATTCTAGATGCACTCCTCCTTGTGTAAGATGGAAATCTAGCATGTGCTATCTTTTCCACCAATGGGATGATGTTGTTTGAGATGCTCTCCTACTTTTGCAAGAGGGAAAACTATGCTAGCTTTCCCACCAGTGGGATGATATTTTTTGAGATGCGCTCCTACTTGTGCAAGAGTGAAAGCTAGCACACGCTAGCTTTCCCCCACATTGGGATGATGTTGTCCTAGATGAGCTCGTGCTTGTGCAAGATAGAAATCTAGTACGTGTTATCTTTCCCCCATGGTGGGATGATGTTGTCTGAGATGAGCTCGTGCTATTGCAAGAGGGAATGATGTTGTCTGAGATGAGCTCGTCCTTGTGCAAGAGTTAAATCTAGCACGAGCTATATTTCCCCCATGGTGGGATGATGTTGTTCTATATGAGGTCATACTTGTGCAAGAGGGAAAGCTAACACGTGCTAGCTTTCCCCCACAGTGGGATGATGTTTGTCCGAAATGAGCTCATGCTTGTGCAAGACAGAAAGATACCATGCACTAAATTTCACCCAAGGTGGGATGTGGCTGTCCAAGATGAGCTCGCGCTTGTGCAAGAGGGAAATCTAGCATGTGCTAGCTTTCCTCCATGGTTGGATGATGTTGTCCTAGATGAGCTCGCACTTGTGCAAGATGGAAAACTAGCACGCGCTAGCTTTCCCCCACGATGGGATGATGTAGTCTGAGATGAGCTCATGTTTGTGCAAGGGGGAAAGATAGCACATGTTAGATTTCCTCGATGGTGGGATGATGTTGTTCAAGATGAGCTCATGCTTGTGCAAGAGGGAAAGCAAGCACGCGCTAGCTTTACCCCACTATGGGATGATGTTGTCTGAGATGAGCTCCTTCTTGTGCAAGAGGGAAAGCTAGCCTGTAGGGAAATCTATCACATGCTAACTTTCCCCAATGATGGGATGATGTTGTTTGAGATGAACTCCTTCTTGTGCAAGAGGGAAAACTAACACGTGATAGATTTCCCCATGGTGGGATGATTTTGTTCGAGATGAGCTCATTCTTGTGAAAGAGGGAAAAGATAGCACGTGCTAGCTTTCCCTCATCATGGAATGATGTTGTCCAAGATGAGCTCGTGCTTATGCAAGAGGGAAAGTTAACACATGCTAGATTTCCCCCAAAGTGGGATGATGTTGTTCAAGATGATCTCGTGCTTGTGCAAGAGGAAAAGTTAGCACGCACTAGCTTTCCCCACCAATGGGATGATGTTGTTTGAGATCCTCTCTTGCTTGTGCAAGAGGGAAATCTAGCACTAGCTTTCCCCCATGGTGGGATGATGTTTCTCGAGATCCACTCCTCCTTGTGCAAGATGGAAAGCTAGCATGCGCTAGCTTTCCCATAAGTGGGATGATGTTGCTCGAGATGCACTCCTACTTGTGCAAGAGGGAAAACTATGTTATCTTTCCCACCAGTGGGATGATGTTGTTCGAGATGCGTTTGTCCTTGTGTAAGAGTTAAATCTAGCACGAGCTATCTTTCCCCCATGGTGGGATGATGTTGTTCTAGATGAGTCATACTTGTACAAGAGGGAAAGCTAACACATGCTAGCTTTCCCCCATAGTGTGATGATGTTTTTCCGAGATGAGCTCGTGCTTGTGCTAGACGAAAAGTTACCACACTGTAGCTTTCCCCCATGGTGGGATGTTGTTGTCTGAGATGATCTCGTGCTTGTGCAAGTGGGAAAGCTAGCACATGCTAGCTTTACTCCATGGTGGGATGATGTTTTCCTAGATGATTTTTCACTTGTGTAAGAAGGAAATATAGCACATGCTAGCTTTCCACCACAGTGGGATGATGCTGTCTGAGATGAGCTCATGCTTGTGCCAGAGGGAAACCTAGCACACGCTAGCTTTCCCCTAAAGTGGGATGATGTTGTCCGAGATGAGCTCATGATTGTGCAAGAGGGAAAGCTAGCATGTGCTAGGTTTCACCCATGGTGGGATGATTTTGTCCGAGATGAGCTCGTGCTTGTGCAAGAGGGAAACCTAGCATGAACTATCTTTCCCCTGTGGTGGGATGATGTTGTCTGAGATAATATTGTGCTTGTGCAAGAGGAAAAGCTAGCACAAAATGCTTTCCCCCACGGTGGGATGATGCTTGTCTGAGATGAGGTCGTACTTGTGCAAGAAGGAAAGCTAACATGCGCTAGCTTTTCCCCATAGTGGGATGATGTTTGTCTGAGATGAGATCATGCTTGTGCAAGATGGAAAGATACCACGCGCTAGATTTCACCCAAGGTGGGATGTGGTTGTCTGAGATGAGATCGCGCTTATGCAAGAGGGAAAGCTAGCACATGCTAGATTTCCTCCATGGTGGGATGATGTTGTCCTAGATGACCTCACGCTTGCGCAAGATGAAAAACTAGCACGCGCTAACTTTCCCCCATGATGGGATGATGTAGTCCGAGATGAGCTCGTGCTTGTGCAAGGGGGAAAGATAGCACATGCTAGCTTTCCCCGATGGTGGGATGATGTTGTTCGAGATGAGCTCGTTCTTGTACAAGAGGGAAAGAAAGCACGTGCTAGCTTTCCAACACTATGGGATGATGTTGTCTGAGATGAGCTCCTTCCTGTGCAAGAGGGAAATCTAGCCTATAGGGAAAGCTATCACACACTAGCTTTCCCCAACGATGGGATGATGTTGTTTGAGATGAACTCCTGCTTGTGCAAGAGGGAAAACTAACATGTGATAGATTTCCCCATGGTGGGATGATTTTGTTCGATATGATCTCGTTCTTATACAAGAGGGAAAAGCTAGCACGTGCTAGCTTTCACCCATGGTGGAATGATGTTGTCCAAGATGAGCTCGTGCTTGTGCAAGAGGGAAAGTTAGCATGCGCTAGATTTCCCCCAAAGTGGGATGATGTTGTTCGAGATGACCTCGTGCTTGTGCAAGAGGGAAAGTTAGCACGCACTAGATTTCCCCACCAATGGGATGATGTTGTTTGAGATCCGCTCCTTCTTCTGCAAGAGGGAAAGCTAGCACTAGATTTCCCCCACATTGGGATGATGTTTTTTGAGATGCACTCCTCCTTGTGCAAGATGGAAATCTAGCATGCGCTAGCTTTCCCAGCAGTGGGATGATGTTGTTCGAGATGCACTCCTACTTGTGCAAGAGGGAAAACTATGTTAGCTTTCCCAGCAGTGGGATGATGTTGTTCGAGATGCGTTTTTCCTTATGCAAGAGTTAAAGCTAGCACGAGCTATCTTTCCCCCATGGTGGTATGATTTTGTTCTAGATGAGTCGTACTTGTGCAAGAGGGAAAGATAACACGTGCTACCTTTCCCCCACAGTGGGATGATGTTTGTCTGAGATGAGTTCGTGCTTGTGCAAGATGGAAAGTTACCACACGGTAGATTTCCCCCATGGTGGGATGTTGTTGTCCGAGATGAGCTCGTGCTTGTGCAAGTGGGAAAGCTAGCACATGCTATCTTTCCTCCATGGTGGGATGATGTTGTCCTATATGAGTTCACGCTTGTGTAAGAAGGAAAGATAGCACACGCTAGCTTTCCCCCATGTTGGGATGATGTTGTCTGAGATGAGCTCATGCTTGTTCCAGAGGGAAACCTAGCACACGCTAGCTTCCCCCACAGTGGGATGATGTTGTCCGAGATGAGCTTGTGATTGTGCAAGAGGGAAAGCTAGCACGTTCTACCTTTCCCCCATGGTGGGATGATTTTGTCCAAGATAAGATCATGCTTGTGCAAGAGGGAAAGGTAGCATGAACTACCTTTCCTCCTTGGTGGGATGATGTTGTCTGAGATGAGCTTGTGCTTGTACAAGAGGAAAATCTAGCACACACTAGCTTTCCCCCACGGTGGGATGATGTTTGTCTGAGATGAGGTCGTACTTGTGCAAGAGGGGAAGCTAACATGCGCTAGCTTTCCCCCACAGTGGGATGATGTTTGTCTGAGATGAGCTTGTGCTTGTGCAAGATGGAAAGTTACCACAAGCTATCTTTCCCCCATGGTGGGATGTTGTTGTCTAAGATGAGCTTGCGCCTGTGAAAGTGGGAAAGCTAGCACATGCTAGCTTTCCTCCACGGTGGGATGATGTTGTCCTAGATGAGTTCATGCTTGTGTAAGAAGGAAAGCTAGCACGTGCTAGCTTTCCCCCACGGTGGGATGATGTTGTCTAAGATGAGATTACACTTGTGAAAGAGGGAAAATGACCACACACTAGCTTTCCCCCCCAGTGGGATGATGTTTTCCGAGATGAGCTCGTGATTGTGCAAGAGGGAAAGCTAGCACATGCTAGCTCTCCCCCATGCTAGGATGATTTTGTCTGAGATGAGATCGTGCTAATGATTGTGCAAGAGGGAAAGCTAGGATGAACTACCTTTCCCCCATGGTGGGATGATGTTGTCTGAGATGAGCTTGTGCTTGTGCAAGAGGAAAAGATAGCATGCGCTAGATTTCCCCTACGGTGGGATGATGTTTGTTCGAGATGAGCTCGTGCTTGTGCAAGTGGGAAAGCTAGCACGTGCTAGCTTTCCCCCACAATGGGATGATGTTTTCTGAAATGATCTTGTGCTTGTGCAAGGGGGAAATCTAGCACATGCTAGCTTTCCCCGATGGTGGGATGATGTTGTTTGAGATGAGCCCGTGCTTGTGAAAGAGGGAAAGAAAGCACGCAGTAGATTTCCACCATTGTGGGATGATGTTTGATATGAACTCCTTCTTGTGCAAGAGGGAAATCTATCCTATAGGGAAATCTATCACATGATAGCTTTCCCCAATGATGGGATGATTTTGTTTGAGATGCACTCCTGCTTGTGCAAGAGGGAAACCTAACACGTGATAGATTTCCCCATGGTGGAATGATTTTGTCCTTTGAAATCCATCCATAGGTCTAGTTACCTTCTCAAACGATGGCTACCAATAGAGTAGATTCTTGAAGGCTAAGGAGTTTTATCAAGTCAAAGGATAAGATAGACACAAAGCTGGAGGGATTTGATGGCTTTTTCTCAACATGTCCTTGGGATTGAATACATTGTGTGCTAATGGGGAGGTCAACTAAATGAAGTTGGAATGTATGAGTTTCTACACGTTTACATCTTCCACAACATGGATGAAGACTTCCAGGTAGTGGACTATATCTATGATGAAATGTAGGGAGAGGATGTTTGGTCATATCCAAGGAATGGGTCCCTAGGGAAATTTTTCTAGGGTAAAAATGGTGGTTACTTAGATGAGGGATCAAGAACTATGGATATAGAATCAAAAGTGGGTATAATAAGTGACCTATA